>WWET01002516.1:11688-32934 GCA_011038615.1 Limnodynastes dumerilii
ATACTATGTATCTATATAGAAATATCCAGATGTATTTTTTTTTTAAGTTGTCAGCACGTGTGTGTGTGTGTGTATATATGTATATATATATATTTATTAGTGTGGACATGGGGGCCCTGTTCTAAATTCTGGTGTGGGGCCCACAGAATTCTAGTTACGCCCCTGGACAGGGGCACCGTCAGAGGATGGTGCGGGACATAGAGGATAATTCCCATCGCCGTGCCAGGTGCCAAGGTAAGATAAGGGCTGGTCAGCAGTGAATCAGGTTTGATTTACTGCTTGCCGGTCACATGGCACGGCCAAGAGCCAATAAGGGCTCACAGTGGCCCTACTGGTAAGGGAGAGTGCAGTGAGCCAATCAGGCAATCACCACATTACTGCAACCAGGCGCCCCTGTGGTTCCCAGGGTGGATTGCAACCCACCCCTCCCATCCACCTCTGCGGCTGGGTAGAAAACCCCCCCACATGGGCTGGTAGGAGGTAGCAGGCCGAAGAGTGAAGAGCCTGAACGTGCAGCACAGAAGAAGGACCTGGAGTGTCGGCGGAAAGAAGAACTTCCCTTTAAACCTTCCCTCTCTCTAGGCAACGAGTAATAGTGGCATACTGTGCCCCTTGGACCCCTCTATCAGCGCAGTAGTCCAGGCTTGGGCTGCTTCAGGACCCTTTCCCACTGCTGCCAATGTTGGCCTCCCTGTAGTCCAAGTATGAACTGATGCCCCACCACCCCACTGGACCACCAAGGCATGGACTCTGCAAGGTGTATTGGGTGGGCTTCTCCCAGCAAAGGGTATTAGGCCCTTTAGTGGCAAAGGGCACTTGGACCTGTAGAACAGGGCATTAGGCCCTATAGATAGCGCTTTCCTGTATGGTTACAGGGTATTAGACTCTGTGTTAGAAAAGGGCAGTAGGCCTTTTTAGACTCCGAGTTGGTTAGAGGGCACTAGGTCCTGGTTAGGTTCCGGCATCAGGCCTTTCTGTTAAGTTGGGCACTTGGAAGGTGATTGGCCCTGGGATGTCTTTAGGGAGTGCTAGGTTCCTTGTTAGAGTAGGAGCAGTTTAGGGAGGAGGGGGCTGATCCAGAGCTACGCCCGCCATAGTAACTACGGCGAGCGTAAGATCGGCTGAAAAGCTGATCTACGCATGCGCCAGGCAGATGTTGCCCGGCGTAACTACGATCTACGATCAGGCGTCCGTAGCACCAGCGTAGTAACGCTGGAGGGGGCGTCCCCCAGCGTTACTACGCTGTAGTTAGTGTAGGGAGGCGGGGTGAGGGAGGGTAATGAGGCTGGGAGGGCGGCGTTATCGTAACAACGCCGCCGTCCCAGCGTAGTTACCCTCGCTTACGCCGGCTGAAGTTAAGGTAGCCTTCAGCAGGTGGAAGCGAGGGTAAGGACGCTGGGGGCAGGGGGAGTGTCAGGGGGAGTCCACGATGTAACGCTGAGCGTTGGTACGCTCAGCGCTACATCGTAGCTCTGGATTAGCCCCGAGGTAAGTGCTAGGCTCTGGTTAGGTTAGCCATTAGAAGATCACAAGGTCGGGAGAACGGAGGCTATACCCCTGAGGTAAGTAGTCTTTTGCAGGTGTTCGAGAGGTTCCACTCCGTTTTGACAGGTATTGCTGAAAAGAGGTGTCTGAGGCCTTGGCCGGTGATGACGAATACCTCGCGTGTGGCATAATTTTCCCTGTTCTCTCCCACGGGTGTCCCTGAGTGTTGATTAGCTAACTAATACTTGAACTTACTTGCAGCATTCGTGTGCTCTGTGCTAGTACAACAGGGATTTGCACAATATTTAGAAATCAGAAAGTGGCCGGACTAGTGCGGCGGCAGGTGCAGTATCAGGTTGGATTCCCTGAGCTGGATAGGAAAGACGTAGCGACATCCATCATCTCTAGGAATGATCCCTGGTCTATCACATGGTCTAAATGGCAAGAGGTCATCATCTGATTTGGCAAGTATCATGTATTATGTTATTTGTAGATCTTCTCTTTTATCGATGTAATAATCATTGGACATCCCACTTACTCTAATATTGGACCTCCTACTATGGAAAAATAAACTGTGTTTGTTGAGAGAACGGTTTCAGTTTATTCCTAAGAAAGTCATATAAGATTCTCAACTTTGCTATGATATACACGGTGGGGTGACTATTAAGCAAAGAGCTCTAGGGGATCCAACCAGTTTTAGATACAGAGCTATGCCCTGACTGTTACAGGACATTACTGTGCCGCAGTTCTGTGTATGATGGTTCCAGGGAGTAGTAGCAGGGCCGGATTGAGGACCATGTGGGCCTGGGGCTGAAAATGATCAAGGGCCCACACTATATAGTATGTTTTGGAGGCAGATGTCAGTCCCTGACATTCATCCTTATGCACTGCAGTGGGAGGCCTGGAGATCTGCATTGCGTGTGGGCCTATTTTCAGATGGAGGCCTGGCACTCTAGCCCTATTAGCCCCATTGTTAATCTGGCCCTGAGTTGTAGGGACGGAGGTTGGCTGGAACCACTATCCATACTCACAGGTAGCAGCTCCGACCGACCTCAGTTTCTGCTTTTTCCTGGAAGCATCATATACTGGTCAGTGACACACTAATAATACAGTACAATGTAGCAGGTGGTGGTGGCTCTGTATCTAATGTAGTAGGAAAGGTTATCAGCTCAGTATGGTTTACAAACAACTAATTAGCAGCCCAGAGATGGATAAAGTTGAGGCCCCAAGTATGCTTTACCTCGGATCCCTCCGTTGTAAAGGGTAGTCCTGAGCAGGAGTTTCTCATTTAAGCAGCTCTCTTCATTTGCACCTATTCTATGGACCCATTTTTCAAGTACAAAGAAGAATGTTAGTTGTGATATAGTATATGGCAGAAAATGTCATACTTATGAATCCAGTTAAACTTTTTCTCATCATTTCACATGGTGCTGATACTGGAAAATATGCACAATGACAAGTCCAGATCTGTAAATGATTTTTTTTTAATGGGAACAACATCTGTAGTACATGGGAATGGGAACATGAGAAATCGTGCATATGGAATATATTACTTTGAAAAGATTTCCTGATCACGGAATGTTCTTATCACTTTATAAATTCAGGCCCTAAATTTTACCTGTATAAGTTGACATACAGACTAGTTACAGATAATGCCAGAGGGAGCTGAAATAAATTTATTTTGAAAAATATAAATTATATCCAGAGCTGTGTATAGTACAGTAAGGGAGAATATCACAATACGTTAAACGTCACGTCTACAAATAATGGCCCAGATCCAGAACAAGGCTTGTGAGCGAATTTACGCGTGGCGGAGACGCAAAATCGCCTTTTGGTAAGTACTGCGCATGCGCTCAATAGAAAATACACTTCGTAACGTAGTGTAATTGTGAACATATGGGCCATTCACGTATGTGTCACGTAAATACTTACGTGTGGGCGTGCCAATTTTACGTGAGTCCAAAATACGTCTGAAATACGTTAAGTAGGCGGGGGTTTGTATCTAAAGTGTACAGTATGGGCGTGCTTAGCTGCGTAAATACGTGTTGCCCATACGTACGTGTGCGGATCACTGCGGTTACGTTGGCAAAAGTTAAGGTAGGGTTTAAAAAGCGTATCTTGACAAAATACGTACGTTCAAGGGGTGTTACTAGGGGAGTGTATAGAATGTACACACACGAAAATACACTACACGAATAAACGTACGGCAAACGTAGTTCTGGATCTACCCCAATATCATTGAGCTTCCAGTGATGAGAGCTGTCATTATATGTAGCTGGAGCACACACTGATTCACATCTGAGCGGGACGTATTTTTACGTGATTTTCACGTGCTCACATCCAAAACGCGCGCATATGGTACCAATTCAAGCTCAAGTGTAAATGCTGACGTTTTTACGCACGTAGCAAGGCAACACCCATAACACTCCCCTCGTCCAGACGCCTCCATAGGGCATCCGTATCTCAACTTGTGTACTTACGCATGTATGTTACTTATGTACATGCGTGTTTATCTAACCGCGCCCTCCAATGCCTATTTAAATGCCTCCCCCCCCCGTACACTTTTACGTAACTTCTACAGTATGGAAAACAACCACGCCCCTCCATGCATATGTCCCTAAGTGAGCGCTTGTGAAGGGGGGTGCTAATTAATGAGCTGGAAGTCACTGGTTGGGGTAGTGCAGAAATATAGGGGTATAATTGTTATCTAAATATGATATAGGTACTAAAACAGATGTAAAACCCATCCTCTACAACATTATTTCCATAATAAAATGAGTGTACTAAATAAATAAATTCAAATACCAATAAAACATCATATAAAAGTGCTAAAAACCATTTACCAAGGATATATGGGTGAGTAGAAGCTGGATTATAATGCAAAACAATATAAAAAATACCTTAAGTAAAGTGCTAAGTGCGATATCAAGTAATGCGGGGAAGGAAGGGTTAGGGTCAAGCTGCAGGGAGGGTTAGGGAAATGGAAGGGTAGGTTAGGGTAAGGGTTGGGAAGAGATTGTTACTCACCTTTCGGCGCAGCGTCTTAGGTCTGGCAGGGATTGATTGCTTTGCCACTTTGAGGCAAAAGTAGTCGATTTCCTGGCTGGGAGATAGCATCGTTCTCAGCAGCGACTTACACCAGTACTAGAAGTGCTAATGCAACAAATTTGATGGTGGGCAGGATACAGCACTTGCATCCAATAGTGGGGAGGAGAAAGGTACATGCTAATCATACAGTGAATGCATGCCAGGATCCCTACACCCTATACAGACTTCTGTGCTGTATCCAATTTAAGTGAGGATAGCTCAGACATTTTAAGGTTGGGTCCACAGATTGTAAATCTATGTGTGTGAGGCAAGCATACGTTCCTCATTGCCATGGAGGGCTGAATACAGTGGGGATCCAGAGCAGCGGTGTTGTAAATCTGGATCCAGTCCTTTATTCCTTTATTTTGAGGAAGATAAAGGCACTTTCAGACCTAGATATATTAAGAAAATATCAAATAACAAATTAATGTCACATACAAGGTCATTCTCTTACATGTCATTTTGCCATATGTCATATATTACATGTAATTTCTTTAACTTTCTTTTATCGAAAAAGCAGACAAAGTTTACAGAATCAATGGTACAAATTAGGCAGGGTCTGCCAAAACATTTTAAAACAGAATTAGTAATATAGCAGTACCAAACAAAAAAATAAAAAGGAAAGGAAATAACAAAAGCTTTATGTCGATAGGAGTAGGATGGGGTGTAGGGAAGGAGGGGAATTGGTCACTATCACGTAAGCTATAACAGATCTCAAGACCTCGAGTGGACGAGTGGACAAGGGTCAGTGCAATGCATAGAGGCAGCCCCTTTGAGCGCTATCATTATCTATTATAGGTGGGGATTGTTGGCTGAACCATGGGGTCCACACTTTATAGAAGGCCTCCTCAGTACCTTTCAGATAAGCGGTTATTACATGTAATTTTAATGATGAGACTGTGATACCTTAACAGGCCCTGTGGTTTCTCAGCTTCTCATAATGGTTGGTGAAGGACATTGGATTGATCAGAGATGTTCTGAAGGGCCCTGTGTAAGCCTCATTAGCATCACTACAAGACATATTTGAGCACTGATGTAAAAATATTGTATGAAATTATTTCTAAGAAATTATACCCATTTTATTTACAAATCCTTCAATTAAATACCAATGTGGTTTTTCTATATGTATGGGGATAAGTCATTAGACCGCATATACGCTATCTACGTATGGAAACGATACGCAGATTACGTACAATAGCTACTACGCATGCGCAGTAGCTACTGTTTATTGAACTACGTCCGTCTATGGAAGATGGACGTAGTTCTGGATCCGGCCCTAGTTTCTTATTTAAGCTATAAATGAGTCATTGAGACCTTAAACTTAAATTCTGTTGTGTGGGGGATTCAGTTTGGGAGGAGTGCATTCCAGAACACGTAATCGTAGAATGCACTCCACCAAAATCTCCCACCCTCACTTGTGGGATAAAAGCAGCTACCGTAACATATTGGAATCAGTACAGTGCATCAGTCTTGTGCCTATGGGAACTGAATTCCCCCAAATGTTTATTTCATTACATACACTCTATGCACAAAGTTGATATTTAGGTTGTTGTTTATTAGTTAACAGATGTGCACTGGTCAGTCATCATTATGATCCCTAGATCCCAATACACGGTAGGACCCTGAAGCTGGTTGCCTAATATCTGGTGCCTAAAACCTTTAGTGCCTAGAGCAATTGACTTAAAAAAACACATCTGGTCCTGGAGGGGGGTGTGAAGCAGAAACACTTGGAGTAAGGATCATTCATATATGTATACACTACAAATTCTCCATGTATTTTCACATACCAGCATGGCTTCTGCTTCCAGATGTCTATGGTGTTTGTGTATAAACTTCTGTTACTATGTATACATATAGAAATATCTCATGAAAAATGCCAAGTAAGTTGACTTCACAAAAGCAAATGAATCTTATTGATTATGAATCAAAGTATTTCAATCGGTGGCTTATATTAGGCAGGATCAATGCTTAAAGTCATCTATATTTTGAGAAAAGTAGGTTTTAAGAATGTCTTAGAAACAATATGCCGGACTAATAATTAAATACAGATCAGCAAGATCCTGTTACACATCCTGCCCACAGTCATCTCCCTCAGTGGGTTAAAGATCACAGTAGGCTATCCTGTTTAGCAGTCTCTCATGCAGCATTTAATAGAGTCATTATCCCTTCTAAATTGTTTAGGTCCTCTTTGCAGTTCATTGTTAAACATGAAAACATCTCTAGAGGCTTAGGAAATAGATATTTTTAGCTCCGTTTGTACTGAGTATTCAAAAACAATTCTCTCTGCTCCATTCATTTTACGTCTGAACTTTAAATACATAGCCGGTCACGCTGAGTCAGCAATAGCCATCTGATTTTCTAAAATGTCACTTCCCATCAATTCCTTTGAAATAAAGACTTTGAACATATTCCATTTTAACACAAATATTATAGTATTGGGCCGAAGAAAAGATGTAGACTATTAATTTATTACTGTGAATAGCTATAACCAGGCATTATTACATAGTAATTTAGCAGTATATCCTATCTAGGGGAAGAATCCAGAACTGCCTCATTGTCCAGGTGTTACGTGTTGCAAGTTCTTTCATAGCGTTGCAAGTCCCTGGTCTGAACGGCTGCTTTTAGAAATAGAGACAACCGAAAGTTCCTTTTTGGCTGTCTCTATTTTCAAAAGGAAGTTGTTTTATATTTTTTTATGAATGGTTGTGTGCCGATCTGCCACTTATTTTTCGCAGCACACCCGCTGCTGCTGACAGCTCCAGAGATGAGTAACATCTCCAGGGACTTTTAGTGTTGGGGAACGGTTAGGGTTAGGCTCTTCGGAAGGGAGGGTTAGGGCCATAGAAGGGGAAGGTTAGGATCAGGCTTCAGGGAGGGGGGGTCTTAGGGTTAGGCTATAGAGAAGGGAGTATTAGGGATAGGCTGGGGAGAAGAAAAGGTTAGGGTCAGGCTACAGGGAAAGGAGGGTTAGGCTGTGGGTAAGGAGGGTTAGGGTTAGGGTAATGGAAGGAGAGGGTTAGGGTTAAAATTAGGAAAAGTATTTTTTTCCCTTACCTATCGGAGCACCGTGTTCCAGGTGCTCCAGGGATCGATTGTTATGCCTCATTGAGGCATAAGCAATCGATATCCCAGCCAGTTCGAAACTGGCCGGGCTATCGATTGCTTATGCCTCGATGAGAGGACGATCCTATTGAAATAGGGCCGGTCAAAGCGGAGACCCACACCCCTTCTGTAGAATGGGCCAGCACTAAAGACCTGCATGCCCAAACCCCGCCATACAGGCCCGAAACACTGTGGTCACCCTAATATCGCAATGTGCTACAAGAAATGTTTATTTTATTTTACTATCCCCATAGAACAAGCCTAAGAATTATTTATGTGTGTGTTAATGCTACAAAAGTTGTGGAAGATAAATGTCCTAGAATCACAAAGTTCTTAGTGGACTTTGCTAGAACAACTTAATGGATGTATTCCAAAGACCTCTGATGTCATGTCTGTATTTTATAACCTTCATTTCTCTCTGTTAGTGGAATGCTATATTTAAGCTTGCTTTTGTTTTTTTTTTTAAAGCTTAACGACAGTACAAAACAAGAACGCTTTACACATGTAACAATAACTTTGTTGTCCAGTCACTAGCATGTCATTATTAGCCGTTAATAATATTCTTTGGTTACTTCATTAAACAGACCTCATCTTCAAACCATCCTCTACATCCTGTCCCAGACAGAACTCAACAGTAACATCTCCTTGCAGACAATCTTTTTTTAACAAGGCAATGAATGGGTCAGTGCTCCACTGGAAATCTATTGCAGTCACAAGAACAGGGACAGTATGGGTCATGAGTAATAACTACTAAGATCTTTGCCACACAGCAAAAAAAAGGACATTTAATAAAGAATAGTTACAGAGTTTGTTGCACTCCAAAACGTCAACTGTATAATTAATTTATTAACTTTTGAATGTTTTGTTTTCTTAAATGTCCTTTATTCTCAAAAACAAAACAGTCATAGACATTTTAACTGAGATGCTTTTATGACCGTTTAAATTAAATAAAAATAGTTGTTTGTCCTGTAGGGAACTATAACCTGGATCACATGTCACAGAAGAATGGGCTGTATCACAGTGGTACAGAGTTTTTATAATGCAATTGTTGCTTTCTTATTTGTACTTTTCTTGTATTATAGAGTGTTGTGCAGCACTTCTACATTATTTACTTTTGTTTTAAGTTCTAGGGCCAGATTTACTAAGCTGCGGGTTTGGAAAAATGGAGATGTTGCCCATAGCAACCAATCAGATTTTAGAACTCATTTAACTATTACATACTAGAGAATGTCAGTAAGAATCTGATTGGTTGCTAAGGCCAACATTTCCACTTTTCCAAACCCACAGCTTAGCAAATCTGGCCCCTAGTCTTTGAATAGTGTTGGCATGACAATGGTTAATGCATTCTGTTATGTTGTAAGTTACTGGTAACGATCACAACTATTACTGGTGTAGTTTACTACTACAAAGTGCAGCCATGTCTACTGATATTCAGAAAGGAACTATATAGGAGCCACTGTGACTATGGAACAACAGTGTTGTATTGCTGGAGAATGTAAGCCCAAGACCTTCTGCTACAGGAAAATCCAGTGTTGTGACTTTGTCTATATCTGATGTGATGAGATGGGTGTAGGTCGTTGCCTCGAAAGGTCCTTTTTCAAATGGGCCGTTTTCTCCCAGCCAGTTCGGAAATCGATTGCTTCTGCCTTGCAGAGGGGAAGAAATCAATCGATGTAAGAAAGAAGGCGCTGCGCCGAATGGTGTGTATAAATCTAACCCTATCCCTTACCCTAATCCTTACCCTAATCCTCCCTTCTCCGCAGCCTGACCCTAAGACTCCCCTCCCCACAGCCTGACCTTAAAACTCTCCATAGATTTCTACTCACCTGCCTGGCCAGTGCGACGGGTCTGCGGTGGGCGGCGTTTCAGAATGAATGAAGGGTAAGTATGCTGATCGGCATACTCACCCATGCATTTAAAAAAGTCACAATAGCGCTATTTTTTAAATAGAGACAGACGAAAATTAGCTTTCGGATAGCTTTTTGGAGTTACAGGATGAAAATAAGATTATTATTATTAGTAGGGGAAGGGTAGGCAGGGATTAAGGACCGGATCCAGACCCCTGCACGATCTCTGTATATGTGTGGGGGTTTGTAACTGCGCACGGAAGAAAGGAGTGAACTCTCCTGTTACTCCCCTCTGTCGTACGTAGCTATGGACACTACCATGTCCATAACCCACCCTTAACTTCACCGCACAGATCTGCGTCTGTACAAACACGTATCCTTGTGGATCTGCTTATCGCCAGCCCATTTTCCTGATCTGCATGGCAAACTGCGCCTTCGTTGCGGGGTATTTTCATGAGTAAGGCAAGGTCCCCACTGTCATATGGATCTCCATATGGATGGAACAGATGTTACTTGCAAGGAGACTTACACAAGTGGCTTGCATTAACTATGAATCTGGCCCTAGGTTTCCATGACTGATGCACATGAACCTCAGATCCACATGGACAATGCCAACCAGGGCCTGATTAAGGTTTGTGGAGGCCCCTGGTCAAGTAAACTTTAGGGGCCCCCAACACAAAAATATTCACAAACACACACACACACGCACACGCTCATACCCAAAAATATACTTCCCTGATGCTTTTCTTCATCTTCAGGTTGCTTTTCTTGATGCGCAGGCCAACTAGCTGGGAGACTTCACGCTACTCATCTTCCAATCAGCCTGCGCACATTATTATTACAGCTTTCACCATCCAGTCTTCAGGCTCCCACAGATGTTTAGGAGGCTTGATGTCAGTAACTGACATCTTCCTCCTAAGAGCACTATTGTAGCCACGTCACAGTGTATTCAATAAGAGGATGCCAATCACTTACATCCAACCTCCTAGAAAGCTGCAGGACCACACCGTACATGTTGCCCATACGGTCTTAAAATAACAATAGTAGCTACTGCTTATGCGTAGTAACTATATTACGCAATCTACGTATCGTTTCGTTACGCAGATTGCATATATGTGGTCTTTAAAGACTGCATATAATCAATCTACGTAACAAAAGGATACGTAGATTACGTAAAATAGTTACCACGCATGCGCAGTAGCTATCGGTATTTTAATACCATATGTGCAACACATACGGTGTTGTGAATCCGGGCCTATATGTTTTTGGGGGTCCCTTTGTGTGTGGGAGCCCCAGGGGGATCGCCCTGTGGTTAATCTGGCCCTGATGCCAACACTATTTGGATTGTGTAGAGAATACTTCCAATGAAATGTTCATTCAGGGAAACAATTTTGTCATCTGTAGAATTTGATAGAGAATAAGTGGTAAACCACTGTTTATCATGATCTCATCTGGGTCACCGCATTCCAGTTAGTGGAATTGTTAGTGCTACAGCATACAATGACATTCTAGGGAATAGTGAACTATGACAACAGTCTAAGAAAAACACTCTTCTGTTTCAGAATGATGGTGCCCCTGTACACATGAAATGTGAATATTGGGCCTGATTCAGATTTAAGAAGGAGCTTAAAATAAGAGAGGAAAGTTACTCCTGGGCAAAACCATGTTGATTTCAAGGGGAGTCAACATAATTGTATTCTTCGCATGCAGGGATATTTCTTTGAATTGCTTATTGTACACAGATACTGACCAGCTTTACTGTAACATAGTTATTTAGACTTGGCATAGGAAACATCACCTCTCAACTCTAATACTGTTTGTAACAGATGAAATATGACTTCCCTGCAATCAACATGGTTTAGCCCAGGAGTAACTTTCCTCTCTTAGGCCCGTATTCAGACCACCGTTGCATATACGTCCGTTGGTCTAAAGACGGGCCTTAAATTCAAGCTTGTTCTTAAGTCTGAATCAGGCCCATTGTTTTTGAGAATTAAATGTGTAGATGATTTTTAAATAACAAAAAATGAACAGTGCAAATGATCCAATATGGATAAATAATAATCCAGTAGGAAAAGTTAATAATGAACTACTAAAACAATCTGCAGTTGAACGAACAGCTGTCCTCCATTAAATTTAAAATGGTCTAAAAAGCCTGTTCTGGGCCATCCCAAATTAAATTAAACTAGTTGCTGCCAGAACATGACTTAGTACAAATCTGAATTTGTTTACAATTGATGGCTGATGGGAGTCACAAGCTACTGGAGAACTGTTTGTTTTCACTGTCATAGCAGTGCTTAGATTATTTTCTCAAGGATTATGGCCTTCCATATGTTGCCTTAGACAGTGGGAAAAAGGAATATAATAAGCAACAACTGCAAGAATTACAGATAGAATCAGCGATGCTGTTAGCATTCCAATTCCAATACAAGCGATGCTGTTAGCATTCCAATATCCTGATGGTCAGTCAAATAAGAAAGGTTATATACCCACAGTTGTATGTCTGTCATTGTTTTAGGATGCAGATAAATATTATAAATTACGCTGGGTACACACTAGGATAGTTCAGTACTCAACAGCACACAATGATGAAAAAAGCAGACATTGGACATCATTGATCTTGAAAATTAGGAGCTCCCAAAAATCAAATCCCAAGATTCCATGCTGGTTTAGATGATTCTCCAGCATTGTGGGATAGTACACACCTGGTAAGATGTCATAGCTATCTGATGATTATCATGTGATCTGCTCTGCACAATAATCGTCAGAGAACCCTCCAGTGTGTACCCAGCATTAGACGTTGTTGCTGAATCTTTTTCATATATTAGACTTGACCAAGGTCACAATCAGAAGTATCTGATGGTATATAGGTTGGGAGTGCTTTTTTTTTAGGGAATGGAGTACAGGATTGACTTACAATAAGCAAAGGTGGGTATGGGAAGATTTGCATACTTAATAAAGAATCCAAGATATATATGATATCTTGTATTAACGTTGAAAAAGAAAGAATGCATTAGCAACATAATAATTGCTCCTGGTATTGATGAATAGTCATCTGCACTGAAAACGTAGGGATATCTGTAACAGAGACCTGTTTGAGAGAGCTTACAATTTAGAAAGTGGGAGAGAGAGAGAGAGAGAGAGAGAGAGAGAAAGACAGAGAGGAAACACTAGCACATATCCAAGATTTGCATACTTAATAAAGAATCCAAGATATATATGATATCTTGTATTAACATTGAACAGGAAAGAATGCATTAGCAACAGAATAACTGCTCTTGGTATTGATGAATAGTCATCTACACTGAGAACGTAGGGATATCTGTAACAGGGACCTGTTTGAGAGAGCTTCCAGTTTAGAAAGTGGGAGAGAGAGAGAGAGAGAGAGAGAAAGAGAGACAGAGAGGAAACACTAGCACATATCCAGATTTAAGCTTTTCTTTAGTGTAAGTCACAAACCCGTCATATAATTTAAATGTCCCCCACCCACCGTTTAGGCGAGCCGAGGGCCCGGAAGATCCTTAGTGCAACATTTGGCGTGCGCATGGGCAGATGTTACAGTTAGGCTTACTTACACGAAAACTTGCAGAACCTGCAAAACCAGCATCTTAGTAAATCTGGACCTAGATCTACTCTTAAATCTTCAATAAATAACAATTATGCCCACTTTGGAGAACTCCAACAATCATACATAGAATGTAAAGAAACCAATCAGCGAGCAGCAACAAATATCACATGACTTGAGTACAGTCCATCCAATATTTAGGTTTACAGAAAACTCAAACTGTCGTGCATTATCTCTGTTACTGTGATTATTAGTCCAGACTACATGTAGGGCCAGATTTACTAAGCTGCGGGTTTGGAAAAGTGGAGGAGATGTCCATATCAACCAATCAGATTCTAATAGGTAAGTAGGGAGCGCCACAATATCCAATTATAATTTGATATATACCTAATATGAAATAGGTGGCCTTTTACTACCATTGCGGCGCACACCTAGTCTACGACTATTTGCCAAAGACTTTTCCCTCTCTTTTCTTACAATCAGATTCTAGCTGACATTCTCTAGTATGTAATAGGAAAGTGAGAGCTAGAATCCGCTGGTTGCTGTGGGCAACATCTCCACTTTTCCAAACCAGCAGCTTAGTAAATCTGGCCCGTAGTCTGTAAACAGGACTGCAGCTTGTCTACTTACATTGTATACCCAAATTACAAGACACATATTGAGGCCAAACACAATTATTATCTGTGCTTATCATTAGTGTGATTAATTATCAGAACTGACTGCAGAGCAACCATATACATTTTTTAAAGGATATATCATTATCACTATGGCCTATCTGTAGAGACACTATTTATTTTGATCTGTACTTGTACATTTATTAATAATCACTGTACTTGTCATTTGTGCCATAAGTAATATATTAATAGAAATACACAGACACATTCATGTGATATTATCCAGTGTATTTGTTTAAGCAAACAATGGTGTTTAAAATTATAACACTGTTGTCTTGCATAAATTTATTTTGGGTTAATATGTGCATTTTAAAAGGAAGCAGATTGCAGAGATGCACAATTTATCCCATAATACAGAGAGTACACTAGAGACTGCTACAAAGTACAGAGATTAGTCACTAGAATTTATGGACCGGATTCACACTTAAGTGTGAAATAAGTATGGACGGAATCGCATCTATACACATCTAACTTTTCTGGCATCTAACTCGTTCTTATTCTTCTTAAGTGACTTATAAGGGCCATAGGGAACCTTAACTTCCCATGCGTATTTTCCCTCTTAGGTTGGAAAAGTACACACAGACTTTGTAAACCGCATCCTAAAAGCCCCATTTAAAAGTGTTCACCATCCACTTTTATAAAATTTCTTCCTAGCCATCACTGGCATGCTCCTTCTTACTTATCTAACTACGTTCGGACATTAGATTGTGTAGTAAAATCTACTACGCAGCACATTAATAAAAATCCTAATTATATGCAGCTAAGAAGCCACAGCTTCTTAGGTGTGACTCAGGGCTATATGAATAATAATACATTTTATACATAAAGTAAACATTTTAATAAATCAGGTTTTACAAATTGACAGGTCAGTGACAGCACAGATCATACTTTCAGGAAGACTGCTGTGTATCTGCCTGGAAGGGAATACTACCTTGATGTTCATAGTTTCACTGATCAACATAATTCAACTGAGCTTGATTATCAATGTCTCTGGCAATGTGGGCAGATGCTATAGGTGAGCTCTGCATATACTGAGACATAGCAGACTTCCATTTCATCTGATCAATTCCTGTCATCTGCAGTGGTTGGGGATGTGATCAAGGAAAGAGTAAGGAGAGAGAGCAGGCTGAGAAGCAAGTTGTTGTAGGATGGCCACTAGTGGTCAGAGAATGAAATACACATAAAAAAAAAATCACAGAATTCTCTGAGAGAAATATTGCTAATTGTGGGGATGGAAAGGGGTTTCCAGGCAATCAAAAATCTCCCTGGATGTGCCTCTGCAAGAGGATGCTTAAGGTTTGCTGATAAAGTGATAGGAACTGGGATCCAGAAAGCTATCATGTTAAATTTTGGAGCATAAAGAATTTCTACTTTATCACAGGGTTGCCGACTCTCTCAGAATGTCCGGGAGACTCCCGAAATTCGGGCAGTTCTCCCGGTATCCTGAGAGAGCCTGCAAATCTGCCCCCCTAACTAGCAGCACCGATATACTAGTGTTGCTAGGCATGGGGCGGGGCTTGATGATGCAAATTGCATCATCAAGCCCCGCCGATCCTTACTAACTGCGGGGAATGGGACTGCTGGGGAGATCTCCCAGGATACCGGAGAAATGCCCACATTTTGGGGGTCTCCTGCATATTTCCAGGACAGTCAACAACAATGAATTAGGGGTGTATGAATATTTTAAGATTGGGGGTAGGCACAATGACATTTTATTTTAGCTCCCTTACCACACTTTAATGTCTGACTTCACAAAATGCTTCCACACAATAATGAATCTAATAACGAATCGAATTTATTGGAATAATAGCTATTTCTGGTAAAATTAAGGAACAATAGCCACAAAAAAGCAACAATGTAGGTACTAGGACATTCAGGGGCGTTTTAAGAAGTGAGGGGGCCCTTGTGCAGGATTTGCACATACCCCCCTCCCTTTACCTGAGACAGGACTGCCCCGATTTGCGGGCTAAAAAGGAGGTGGGGCTTACAGGGCCGCTAGGCTCTGCACTTTTTTCAGCTCACGACTCAGGCCAGTCCCACCGCAGGGGAAGAGGCACTAATTTGCCATCAATTTCTTCCCTTCGGAAGATCTTAGAGGGAAGAAATAAATGCTGAATTGCCCCCCTTCCCCTGCCAACCCTGGGCGCAGGATGCATGCCACAGGGCCCCGGTTCTGAGGGGCCCGTGTGCACTGCACACCCTGCACCCATTATAGATACGCCTATGAGGACAGTGACTCTGAAATGGGTCATTCCTATGTGTCATACAGTAAAATGGCATGCTGGGTATCATTGTTTGTTTGTGTTAATGGATTTATGACATTGATTCCTGATTGTGACCTTACTTTTAGGGGTACCTTAATAGAAGGGTTGTTGCTGCCTTTGCAGAAAGCTTTGTTGCTCCAGAAATTCTTAATAAATATGTTGCAGATCAAGACGTTCAATTTCTCCCTATGTTAGTTCTGTTCATACAAACATGTCCGTACTAATTGATCAGAATGCATTGCGATCCATTCTGACTTAAGAGCAATAGAACAGCTGACATGTATTAATAGAGGGGTCGGGTAGTGTGTATGTCTTTGTATTACAATATACAGTAGAGGGGTGACCTCTCTTTGAATACCGATCAAACTCAAGATAAGCCCTGGCTTTTGGAAGGCCATTCGTGCTAGGTAGTGGTTGGTGGTGCTATCGCATGTATGCATGGATATTGTGGCCCTGTGATTGGGGATCATTATGCGTCTGTTGCTATGGCATTGGATCACATTACAATCAGATCCCCGGATACTGTACTATGTGCTAACATAATATTTATATGACATAGTAATTCTCTTATCTTGCAACTGAGAAACCACTGACTTCAGACTGGATCCAGACTTCTGCTAGTACTGTGGTCAGAGCTTGGAATGCAGCGCCAGCGTGATCCAATGCGGAATCCATCCTTCCATGCAGGCAGGAGGGAGCCACTCCTTCCTATCTCTGATACCTAGCTTAACTTTCCCAATCTGTCCTCACTTAAATTAGGGACGGATTGGAGGTCTAGATAAGGTAGAGGGTGCTCACTAGTGGGTAGTACTCCATCGGAAACACAATGGAGGAACAAGCAGCACAGAAGTCTGGAGTCAGATCTGTACTGTTCATGTGTCGTTGGAAAATATGGCATTTTCCTATCCATACAATTGCAAAAATGCCCCGTTTATGAAAGTCTGTATCCGGTCCTTTATCTTCTGATTAAATATTTATTACACTATTTTGTAAATGTAAAGTGTTTCAAAACCCCTAAAAGGGAAACACGTAAGATTAAAATGTAGATAAGAGCCAAGCACAGGAACTAATGGCATAAAGAGCAGCGAGGAAATGCGGGGAGTGATCTTGTTGACAATAGGAAACCAGTGACCAGTTCTCTATAACTGAGTGTAGCCAGAAAAAATAAGACCTCAGAGGCTGAAACTAGAAGTCATGTCGGCTTGTGGCAGAAACAAATAAATTGTCCTGTACTTCTTCTCCTCATTACATTGGGCCAGATCTAATAACGATAGGACACTATCATCTGATCCAGACTTAAGGTTGTTTTACGTATGCAAGCGTACACAAGTTACGCACTCTCAAATATAATGCGCTCTCCCTGATACTCCCCTTACACGCACATAACTTAGCTGATTTACGTTTTCAGAACCCTCTCTTAACTTTTCCTTGCGTATCTTTGGTTGTATGTATCGCCTTGTTGTATGTAAGTTCCTAAATCAGCCCATCCTGTACAGTTTAAATGCTTTCCTCCGCCCACAATGCGTATTTTCGGCTTGCGTAGGGATGTCCTATCATACAGCGTACGCAGCATGCATAAATTAGCTGTCCTTACTAAGTCTGGATCAGACCCTATGTATGTAAGTCTCTTATCAGTCTGTACTGTGCGTGTGCTGTACAATGAATTTTGCACCCGATGCTACGTTCTGTGCCTGCATGCCAGGTGGGTGCCTACGTAGGAGATATGCATTTATTAGCAAATGTATTATATCATGATGTGGAGCAGGTTTTGGTCAAATGATCCTTGCTATCCTGAAATATATAGACAGATGTCTTAAAGAAATTAACTAAACAAGATAAATTATATTTTGTTTTCCATCTATCCATCTAGTTTGTATGTTCTCCCCATGTCTGTGTGGGTTCCTCCCACACTCCAAATACATGCTGCTAGGTGAACTGACTGCTGTATAAATTAGCCCTAATATGTGTGTATGTCTGTGTTAAGGACCTTAGAATGTAGCTCCATGGGGGTAGGGGCAATGTAATCTAATCGCGCTATATAAAAACCTGTTAATAATAATACATATGGTCTTTTGTTTCAATCTGGACAGTTCTACTTGATTGAATGGGACACAATTGTTAAGATATATTCACCAGATAGAGAGGGTGTGTAATGTCTACCTGGTTTTCTTTTTCTCTCATTACATTGACTTTATAATTACTTTATTTAAATTCTAAAACACTAAAATATGCAAACTTTCATACAGGAAAATCTAGACAAAGCATCTTATAGTAAAACTACAAACAGCTTGTAGCTCAGTACTGAGTGCCCTTGTATTGTGAAAGGTACATGGGGAATAAGGTGTCAATGTGAAATAAGTGCCAATATACAGTATAAAAGACAAGTTTACTTATGTTCTTCATTTAATAAATTATAATCACTTTGATTTCATGCAATAATGACCATTTTCATGTGATCATGTGAAGTGATCTTTATTTACAAAGTGATTATTGCCATGGAAAACTACTGTTACTATGGCAATTGCTGCTAACATCACATATCATCTTCAGCCCATTCTTCTGAATGCAAGCCGGCGCATTGTGGCATTTACAAAGTACTGGAGCAGAGTTTGCATATATGCAATGTTTTTCTTTTGGGACTTATACCGCTTTAACATCACCACCTTTGGTGATATTTGATTTGCAGCCTGTGTTTTTCTTGGGCGAATTGTCGTGTCAAAAAAAAAAAAGCCACAGAAATTCCTGTCTGACCCTTTCACGTTTACCATGAATTTTCCAAGACTGCCCTGGCAAGCAACTGTCAATTAGATAAAGAGAAGCTCTAATTGGCTGAAAAAAATGAAGGGGACTTCAATTTTTTTTATAAATTACGGGACTTTAAAAAAGAGAGGACCTGAAAGGAGCCAGGCTTAGTACTTGTAGGTCTCCTTTCTGGTAAGTCTGCCTGCATTCCCACTATTCACCACTATAAACTTAGTATTTGCAAGTCTCCTTTCTGGTCCATCAGCAGGTGGACCAGAAAGGGGACATACAAGTACTAAATTCATAGTGGCGAATAGTGGAACTGCAGACAGACTGGCCAGAAAGGAGACCACCTGGTCCATCTAATCTGCCCTTTTCAACCACCCTCCCTACAACTCTTACTGTGAAACAACCCTTCCTCAAACGTCCCCCTGAACTCACCACTTTCCAGTTATTATACAGAGAATACTTATCACTCACTCACCTCCCTGGAGTCATAGAGCCAGATCCAGACCTATGCTGCTAGCGAGTTTACACTTGCCGTAGTCATAAAAACACTGTTTTCCATGTTCTGCGCATGCGCACGGCAGATGTTACAACCAGAAACTTTTAACGTACTTACGAGACTAAGATAAACAGTGTAACTACAAACGAAGGGGCGTGACAGTCATATGACACCCGTAATTACGCTTCGGAGGCGGGGTGAGACATGTAAATCGTACAGTATGGTTGTGCTTAGGTGCGTAAGTACATACAGCCATTCCGGCCGACAGGAGTTACGCTTTTGAAAAGTTAGGGTAGGGTTTGGGTAGCGTTAAACGGCAAAAATACGTACGGCCAAGGGGAGTGCATAGTAGTAACAAAAGCGTAAATACGCTATGTGTTAAAACGTAAACCGAACACAGGTCTGGATCTGGCCCATTCTCCCTACCACACACATATACTAGGGTTAAGTTTGTTAGGAGATGCAGTCACTGCCTCGAAATGCTGTTTCCGAAACAGAGACAGCTGAAAGCTAACTTTTGTTTGTCTCTATTTCTAAAATAGCACTAATTAAAAGATTTATTTTTTATTTTTTTATACGTGTAGGGGAGTCTTAGGTTTAGGCTGTGTGGAGGCAAGGCTTAGGGTCAGGCTGTGGAAGAGGGAGGCTTAGGGTGAATCGATTTCCTAGCCATTTTGCAACCGTCTGGGAGAAAACGGCCCTTTTTCTCAGTCGCAGCCCATACCCTTTGGTTAGTAATTAATTTACCTACTACCTACCAGAGCACCTGGAGGAAACCCACGCGGACACAGTGAAAACATTCAAACTCCACACAGATAAGACCTTTTTTCGGGAATCGAGTTTATGACCTCAGCGTTGTGAGACACAAGTGCTACTCACTGAGTCACCGGGTAATATTCTACAATCGGTGTTGTAGAGTAAAATACAAATACAACACCAACTGACAATACATTGAAAGGAATCATAGTGACCTTGGACCAAATTCACACTTGAGAAACTGTGGCTTCTCAAGTGCGGTTTTTAAAGAATGGACTTACTACGTATGCAAAGCAGGTCATTTATGCAATCTTAGTACCACTTATGTATGTATATTGACTATGCGCAGTCTTTAAAGACTGCACGTAGTTTCCTAAGAATAAAGAGGGGTGCCACGACAGCCTCTGGGAGTTTTTAAGAAGAGTGGGTGGGGGGAGGGATTTAAATGAGGCGGGTAGGGCAGCATAGGGAGATGTCTGTGCGTATTTTCCTTCTTAAAGGTTGGAAAATAACAGGAAAATGGTGTGGGAGGGAGATTTAAGTTAGGTGCAGATAAATGCATATCCGCATCTACTCTAGCTTTCTCAACTGTGAATACGGTCCCTCTATACATTACAGGTAGACACCACCACCTAATACACACAGCATCCTAGTAACCATCGCCTGACACAGACAGCATACTAGTGACCACCATCTAATAAAGCATCCAAGAGACCTTCATTCTATACAGACATCATTTTTGTGACCACCACCTAGATCCTTTTTTCCGGCAGTTCAGTGCGTATTTTTAGGTACGTTTAAACTGCGCATGTGTAGTAACTTTTTTTTACAGAGTTCACGTAGACTATACGTACGAAAGTGCCTCATGGACAGACTTGTGAATCGCATGGTGTCACATACGCCAGGATCTGCCACGTAAAAATACGCACGGAAGGACTTATACGCCATATACGCACGGAACAGCACATGGAAAGTTACAGCTGGTCTATGGAGGCGTAAGTGTCCGAGCATTAGCAAGGGGAGTGACTGGGGTTTTAGTGGGTGTTCCTTGCTCCATCTGTGCATATATTTGCTGCTCGATCTAAACACGGATCTCTGAATACGGCCCTCTGTCAACATTCTATTACTGTCAATGGACCGGATCCAGAACTACGTCCTTCTTCCATAGACAGACGTAATTCAATTAACAATAGCTACTGCGCATGCGTAGTAGCTATTGTAC
>WWET01002516.1:36653-60538 GCA_011038615.1 Limnodynastes dumerilii
GGGCCTGATCCAGACCTACGCATGAGAGCGGAGCGTATTATCGCTCCAGCGTAAAAACTTTCACTCCCATGACCCTCCCCTTACCTTTACCTCCGTACGCCGGCTGAACCCTACCTTAACTTTTCCCGGCGTCGGTCCGAGTTTTCGTAGCGATGCGCTGATCGTACCGGACTAAGCACGCCCATACTGTACAATTTAAATGGCTCCCCCCGCCTACATTCCCTAACTCCAGCGTCCGTACTAACTTCGTAATATAAACAAGCCTGAATCGCCACTACGAAAAGGTCTTTGGAACGACCGGAAGTTGTCACTCTGCACATGTGCAGTGCGTTTTTTCTGCCGAATTTACGCTTACTACCAGCGTACGATCGCTTGCGAGCGTAGGTCTGGATCAGGCCCAATGCCTCAGACCTGAGAACCTTAGCCAACTATTCTGGCTAAAGTTCCTACTAAACTACTGAATACAATTAAAAGATGATGTAAACATATGGGACCAAATCCTGAGTTGTGATAGCGCTGTGTATCCATGCTTGGTTAACCAATCATATCACATAGACTTCAGGACCCTACCTTAAAATCTTCAATCTGTACAGCCATCAGTCTGTTAGCACACCTTCAGGGGTGTATCTATGGGTCCAGTGCCCCTGGTAAAGTAGGGGACTGTTGCCCCCCACCTCACACCACCATTACCCATTTACTCCCAGTACTTCCATCATGTGCCTCCAGCAGCCTCCCCCAGTACTCCCATTATGTGCTTCCAGCCTTCCACAGTACTTCCTTCATGTGCCTCCAGCCTCCCCCAGTACTCCCACCATGTGCCTCCAGCCTCCCCCAGTACTCCCATCATGTGCCTCCAGCCTTCCCCAGTACTTCCATCATGTGCCTCCAGGCTCCAGCCCCTCTACCCCCAGTTTTTTTTTTCCTTACCTGTGTCCTCCGAGCAGCACTGCTGCTAGAATTAAAGTCCCGCGGTGGCTTGCGAGGGACATGAGGTCCCGCGGTCACAGAGAAGCCTGTGACCTTGGGTATCCTAGCAACCAGCCAGCCCTCATTTTAAAAGCATCCAGCCACAGTCTGACTCCAGACCAGCGCTGCACTAGGTGACACAATCTCTTAGCCACGGGTGGCATCGCCGGGCAACGCCCTCCTTTTGGCTGGCGAGTGCCATCTCGGCCAAGGGGTAGATACGCTTTTGCACACCTTTACTGTAAATTGTAATACAAAGCCCCTGCCATTTGTGAGCACAATATCACCCCCTGTGGGAAGCTTTCAGAAGTGTTGGGAGTCTGGATTAAGTGGACTGTGTTCCGTTTGGATCGTCTGGATGTGTGCGCATGAGCAAATTATGAGTTCTAAGATCTTCCAATTCGAGCACACAGGAAATGGCCAGTTATCTGATGTGTGGAATCTGGTCCATGGTTATTATTTTAATGGAAATAAAAGACTTACTTAAATGTTTTGAGTGCCAACAGGTGGTGGCCATTAAAAACATACTTGTGACGTCTACATTTCTGTAATGTGTATCATGAATGCATAGTTCTATAAAAGCAAGTTTCAAAAATGTTTCCCACTACCTTGAAATGAGTCTGTATGGGAAAGTGTCATCATAATGTAAGGTCTTGTCCTCAGTCGAAGACAAGTCTATCACGAACACACTAGAAGGTGTTATGAAGAAGATAATGATGAGTCTTATGAATGCTTCTATTTAGCTTCTGATTGGTAGATGCCATAGTGGTCCCTCCAGCTGACAGAAGTGAAATGATTGATGTAGCTTCTGTATTGTATGAAGTTGCTCATGTGCTTACTAAACATATTCCCATGTAAGAGTGAAATCACAGAACATCACCACATTTACTTTGTGTGCCTTGGCAAGATGTCCTCTTGGCATAAAAACCTTTGGGCCAGGTCCAGACCTAGGGGCGTGGTTATTACGGCCGGCATCATGTCCAGGTTGCTACCTTAACTTTTACGATCACATATGCGGTCTTACTGCTGCCGCACACCTTATTGAAACGGGGCTTCCCCCGTCCCATCCCCTCATTAGCATGTCTATCTCCACCTTCACGGCGGAGATATGACATGAGTAATGGGGGGAAAGTCCTCTTTTCGCACACAAGGGAAATTACGTACGAGCAGTACGTAAATCCCCTCTCGGCCGTAGCCGATTATCTGCCCCTTGTTTTCGTTGTTGTTTTTTCTTTAAATTAGCTCACAAAATACAATTGGAACACTTAAGCATCCTCTCCTAAATGACCCCGGAGGGTTGAATTTATTTTTGTTGAATTAATGTTTAAGATAATAGTGTCCCCTTAATAAGGTTTTATTTAAACACATTTACACCTTAAGCAAGTATTTTTATTGCTTTCACTCCTCACCTCTGTTGAGCGCATTTTCCTTGCTGAGTGTGAATGCAATTATTTTATGCAAAGGTTTGTTTTGATTTATTAACATATATAAAGTGTCCTCCTATTACACAGCGCTTTTCAATTTTGACAAAACTGGGTAGTAAGTAACAAACAGACTGGCTATATAATAGCTTTACACTCTATAGGACATTGGGGCAATCCATGAGGACTAGTTTTATATATCACACAGTGATGCTGCCAGGTTGTATGATAAACGTGCTCAGTGCTTTGGGCCAGATTTACTAAGCTGCGGGTTTGGAAAAGTAGAGATGTTGCCTACAGCAACCAATCAGATTTAAGCTCTCACTTTCCTATTACATACTAGAGAATGTCAGCTAGAATCTGATTGGTTGCTATGAGCAACGTCTCCACTTTTCCAAAACCGCAGCTTAGTAAATCTGGCCCTTTGTATGATCCAGTCACAACACAGTTCTTAACTAATGCAGAGACACACAAACACACACACACACACACACACACAAACATTATAATAAAAATATTAAGTTTAGAAAACATATTATCTTATATACTTTTGTTCCTAATTATTTTACACAAAAGCATTGTTACTATTGGGCAATACTCTTGGAATCCATATGTAATCAGTACTGGCAAAATTACAGTAGATATATGTTCTTGCAAATAACTTATCAGTCCTTTCTCCCTCAGGGTATAATTGTGTAGACGAGAAACGAAAGATGGTAGCATGGTAGCATGGGGGGGGGGCTTACGTATTTGATTTATGCAAATAACATCCAAAGCTCTGCCCCCTGCCTAATTACAGCTGCCATTTATAAGGTTAATAAGGATGGGATGTCATCAATCCCTGCCCATCTCTAATAAAGTTAGGGACTTGAGGCAGTAATTTGCATTAAATTACTTGACTCAAGCCCAGATCCGAGAGATTTGCAAATTTTACTCTACAGAAGCAATGCCCGAACTCCGGGAGTCCCCTGGACATTCCAGGAGAGTCAGCAACTGATACAATGTGTATCACGGACACAACCTGCATCTGTGTTTTTAAATATTTATTTTACTACTATACTATTATTACCATTACTGATTTTAAATAATAACATGAAAGATTTTTACTGCTTTTGTTAATTTTTTTGTATGTTGTGGTCTTACTGATAGTGTGTACTTTTGTGGTACTGTTGCATACACGAGCTGGAGTAATCAGAAAAGCTTTCCAGGTGGCCCCACTCACCGTCGTACTTGATACACATGGTGGGTGCGATATGGAATGTAAATCATGCAGTAAGTGCTTGGCTAAGCCCTTACATACTATCCTCCATTTCAAATGTGGGCCTTCTGCATGCGGAGGCTTAAGGTAGAGTTCTGCATGCATAAGGCCCGTACGTACTAATGCAGAGGGTCTCTCCTCCCCTCACATGTACAAAATATAGGATAGCAAATTCCCTGGTTAGCCTCCGCAACACAGGCTAACCTATGGCATCTGCTATTAATTCTGGATTCGGTGCAATGTCCACGCTGTCAAAGCATTTATTCATTCTTTATTATTTGTTTTGTGGCTGTTGAAAGTAATCTTTAACCGTTGGAAGCAAATCAAGTGCCCCCAAATCTCATGGCCTCTTTTTTCTGTTTGCAATTGAGGAATCATTACACCTGTAGCCCTGTGATGTAATGTGATGAATGGAGACACATCGGGTCGTGTTCAGAGATCCGTTTTTTAAAAGTACGCAATTATGCGCGCACACGTACACCTCCATAGACCACTCTGATCTTTAAGTGTGTGCCACGCTCTTATGCGTTCATTTATATGCCTCGCCCCACCCACTTTCATGTAAATTTAGTACGTATTTCTATGTCGCCCATCCATGATTCACATGTCCGTGCTTAAAGCACTTACGTGCGTATATTCGTAAATTTTTTTACGTAAATAAATCCAATGTGAAAACGAATCTCTAAATACGGTCCATAAAGGGTTAAATTAAAGACATGTGGATAGTGACCTTCTATTACTTCAATTAATACTCACTCAAATTATTAGGAGCGTATACAAACAAGTTACATTCCATCTTAAATAAAGCCACAGTTTATATCAATAAAAATGAATAAACAGCAAAAAGAAACATGCTTCCAGTCCCTGACTGGCAGACGCGAGTACACATATTGTACTGTAAAGAGATGTTTAAATTGACGTTTTATGTGATTTCAGATAATCTCATTAGTTTTGAATGAGGCAGAAAATCTGCAATACTGCTACTTGACCTCG
This sequence comes from Limnodynastes dumerilii, assembly GCA_011038615.1. NCBI lineage: Eukaryota > Metazoa > Chordata > Amphibia > Anura > Limnodynastidae > Limnodynastes > Limnodynastes dumerilii. The sequence goes on from WWET01002516.1 coordinate 41,292, forward strand.
ACTCTGGTAATGAAAGTATACAATGCAGATAATCCTTTAGCTGTTATTATCCATTTTCATAGACATGATAAAAGGAAAGCCATGACACCATTTCCCCAATAAAAGACTGTGAAATAGAATACATTTCTGGCATATAATTTTACATTGCCACTACATCAAACATGCTATATTTATATTCATGAGCTACAGCCACATTTCCCATTTTACTGAACATAAATGTAATAATGTGCACATTTTATCTATGCAGAAAGAGATGTTATTTGAGTAATGTGTAAGAAAAAGTGTAAGACAAAATGTGTAATTAATCGTTTACAATGAATATGATAGGAACAGTGTAGTCACTGGGAAATTTGGGATACTTACATCAGTTCATTAATATTTGCTTGGCAGCTCCCTAATAAGTGGTAAAAATCAGGTAATAACATACTCAGAGAGAGAGGGACTTAAATTTAACTAGGGGGGAGGAGGGAAATCAAGTATTGACATTGGTGCACCTTTGCCACCAGAATTTAGATTTGACAAGAGTATACAAAGATCCTTTAAATATTTTTGGTCCATGTTGACATAATAACATTGGACCGGATTCAGACTTCCACAAAAGGGGCATTTTCTGATTGCTAGGATTGGAAAGCGCACACATTTTGCGACCATGTATGTGCACACATGCTAGCGCTAATTCCCATACTGGGAGCATTTCAGATGGTGGAAAAGAATGCAGAGATCCATGCATAGAGAACCCCCCAATGGACCCAGACTTCTGAGCCACCAACATTTTAAATGAGGATATCGTGGATGCGATTGCAAGGCCAGGGGATGGCCTTGGAAGTCTGGATCCAGTCCATTATGTAGGCATACCCTCCAACTGTACCGATTTAGCCGGTACAGTACCGTTTTTTAACGGTCTGTACCGGCAGAAGAGGCTGTACCGACTTGTACCGATAATGGCACAGTCGGTGGTCAGCCAGAAAACTCCCCCATACTTACCTAGGATCCTCTGCGGTCTGTTTAGCGCCTGGCACTTTCTTTCTGTTTAGACTGCAGCAGAGCCACTGCTCCGCTATGGTCTAAACAGAAAGAAAGTGTCATGCGCTAGGATCCTCTGCGGTCTGGTCTGTCTGTGCACTAACGCTGACGGGATGACGTCAGCTCCAGTGTGAGGAGTCCTACTCTGCAAGAGCACGCGGCAGGTAAGTATTCTCTACACTAAAGAATTTTCTTAATTCTTATTTTGTATCGATTTAGCCGGTACAGTACCGTTTTTTAACAGTTTGTACCGGCAGATGAGGCTGTACCGACTTGTACCGATAATGGCACAGTCGGTGTTCAGCCAGAAAACTCCCCCATACTTACCTAGGATTCTCTGCGGTCTGATTAGCGCCTGGCACTTTCTTTCTGTTAGACTGCAGAGGAGCCGCTGCTCCGCTATAGTTTAAACAGAAAGAAAGTGTCAGGCGCTAGGATCCTCTGCGGTCTGGTCTGTCTGTGCACTGAGGCTGACGGGATGACGTCAGCTCCAGTGTGAGGAGCACACGCGGCAGGTAAGTATTCTCTACACTAAAGAATTTTCTTTCTTAATTCTTATTTTTTTTTTTTTTTTATAATTAGGAGGCAGGAGAGACATTGGTGATATTAAGGGGGCCCAGTGACATGATGATTTTGGATACTGGTGGGCAGGAGAGACAGTGGGGATATTGAGGGGACATGATGATTTTTGATAGTAAGCTCATATAACAAGGTGAAAAATAAAGATATTAAAGCCCCGCCCCTTCTATGCACAAGCCACACCCCATTCATGGACACCCCCCCAGGTTTACCGATTTTTAAGTAAAAAATGTTGGAGGGTATGATGTAGGTGCAGCTAAATGGTTATCACTGTTCTGGTGTTTGGTCTGAAGAACAGATAAACTTCTTCACCAGTTTCACCTTCTTCACTGTGTCTGCATGAGTTAAAGTCCTGGGGCCAGATTTACTAATCTGCAAGAAAGGAAAAGTAGAGAATATGCCCATAGCAACCAATCAGATTCTAGCTCTCCCTTTCCTATTACATACTAGAAAACGTCGGTACTTCCTCATCTTTGCGGCCTCCCTGCTGGAGGCCGCTGGTTACGCTACTTACGTACCGCACAGATGGTGTGGACGATGAACATCAAACTGCTTGTGTGACTCCATACGGTCACCTAAAAATTTGTCTCTTGGGGATATACATACTCTCATATAGGTGGTTTTGTTTATTTGGCATAAAATATTTGTTTCTGTATTTACATTGACGTTCTGCTGAATTGTAACGAAAAAATTGTCCCTTCCCTAATTCTAGCCCTAACCCTCCCCTCCTCTCACTAGCCTAACCCCAACCCTCATTTCCTGGCAGCCTGACCCTAACCCTCCCTCCCCTGCAGCCTGACCCTAAGCCTCCATCTACCGCAGCCTGACCCTAAGCCTCCCTCCCCTGCAGCCTGACCCTAAGCCTCCATCTACCGCAGCCTGACCCTAAGCCTCCCTTCCTACCCTGCAGCCTGACCCTAACCCTCCCTCCCTCCCCTGCTGCCTGACCCTAAGCCTCCATCTACCACAGCCTGACCCTAACCTACCCTCCCCCTGCTAACCCTAACCCGCACAGATAGTTTACTCACCTGTTCAAGGTCCGGCGATAGCAGTGGCGGTGGGGCGGCGGAGGGATATCGCAGACGGCAGAAGGATAACGAAGGATAGCGGCAATTGCAAAAGTTACGTAGCAGGAGCCACAAAGATGAGGAAGTATCAAAATGTCAGCTAGAATCTGATTGGTTGCTATGGGCAACATCTCGCAGTTTATTAAATCTGGCCTCTGATTGGATATCATTAAGCATGTGCATAGGTGTAAACTAGAAAATTATGTAGAAGAGATATCTAGCGCCAGAAAAAATCTGCTGCAGGGAGTAAACATCAACCGCCTAGCACAGTGTTTCCCAACCCTGGTCCTCAGTGCATGATTTCCAGGCCTCCTTGCTGGAGCTCAGGTGTGTTCATTACTGACTCACACATTTTAAAAGTTCCATAGGTGGTACTCATTATATCACTGTGCGGATGCCTGTGTAACATGGACTGTTAGTGGTCCTTGAGGACCAGAGTTGGGAACACTGGCCTAGAAGACAATGATGGGGGGGGAAAAATTGGCCCATGTATATAGGTGTACCTTATAAATTGCTTATTAAATGTATAGCAGTAAGACAGTAACATGCAAAAACTCAAAAATAAATTAATATATTATTATATATTATTATTACTATTATTACTCACCTCACTCCGCTTAGTATCGAGACCGGCCGAGCACCAGAACAGAGGATCAGCGTAGGAGTGTCACTGGGGACCGAGGAACGGAGCGGTACAGCACCCCTCTGCTCGACTCCGCAAGGTGTGAGTACTAAGCACTTTCATATACTTAGAGACTGTCATTTGTCACTGCTGAAGTGTAACCCAAACCAAACTGTAGCTGCCGTTTGAGACTGCAGCATTTTGGCAATTCTTCAAACTCAGACATGCCATAAGATTGTGCCTATCAGGTGAACTAAAAGGACAGTAGCTAACCACACCCTTCTAGGAGTGTTGTTGAGCTTTGTAACACTTGCTCACTAATGGCATCTGCTGTTAGAGCCACACCTCTACCTATACCACACACCCCTTTTGGGGGAAAGTATTACCCATCGGTGTGTTTTTTAGATATCCTACTACATGCAATAAATTTTGTTTTTATTACCACCAACAATTACATAATCTTTGTATTTTTCGTTGTGTTCTAGTTGTGTTTCTCTATTTAACCACATCTAGTCCACCATCCATCAAACCGAGCGCGGGGTTCAGCTTTTTCTGTTATAGAGTACCATAATGCACTGGTGCAAATTCAGACCAGTTTGTGTGCATTGGGTGTGATTCACAATGCACCTCTAAATGGTTTTTATCTATGAATATGAATTTCTTGGGGCCCATATGTTAAGCTCCCAAAAGTTGGACACATAGGACCATATTCAGGCTTAAGAAAGCTTTAAGAAGGTTCAGATAAGCCGCACCTAAATTAAAGCTCTCTCCCCCACCATTTCCCCTTTTTTTTAAGAACCTAGGTCTTCACTAACTTCCCGTTTGTATTTTCCTTCTTAAGAAGGAGAATATGAATGTATTTTCTTTTCCTTTACCCCGCCCTCCCCAGCTCCTTTCCATACCTCCCCCGACCCACTCTTCTTAAATCCTCCCAGCGGCTGCCATGGCACGCCTCTTTCTACTTTGTAAAGAACGTGCAGTCTTTAAAGACCTAAATGGTATGTAGATTGCATATATTACCTACGATGCATGCGTAGTAGTTCATTTATTAAAAGACCGTACTTTAGAAGCAGGGGCTTCTTAAGTGTGAATACGGTCCAGAAAGTGGGATAATGATTTGAAATTGGTTCAATCCATACAGTGAAATTCCATGATAACTATCAGTAAGTGGTGTTATAGTGACTTATTTACAGTCACCCATATCACCAAGTGCAGGTGTCCAGGAGTGGCAGCCAAAAATCCGGTGTCTTCTTGATATTCATATGTATATGTATACAGTATGTATATATTCCCCACAATACTCTACTGTGTGTATATATAATTACCTAATTCACAAAACAATATCTATTACTAATTTCATGTACCTTAAAAAAAAATATATATCTTTTAGACATATACGTGAGTGTATGAATTTTTTTTTTTGCAATCAAGGGATTCCATTTGTTTTATCTAATGAGTAATTGGTACTTGCATTTACTGTTTTCCCATGAAACAAAGAACTTCATTTATCAAAATGAGAGTTTTGCCGCCGGTGCTAAAATATTGACCTTGGCAAAATTTTCTTCAGGGCTTTGCTTTTTCATAAAGTACACGGCATTTCCTAATTATAAGGTGTTCACTAACATAATGATACAAATGCAGGAAAGGCAGAGAGCAGAGCACAAAAGGGACAGATGGCTCTAACATTACACAGCACTTACCAACCAGTCATCTCTCAGAAATGTGTTTACCATCCCAGGTTTTAATAGAGTAGCAACAATGTCCAGCAACACATATGGTTCATTTCATGCTTTGAAAACACTGCTGAATTTTTATTTTACTTTTCTTATAGTTGTTATAGTTTATTTAATTAGCATTATGATGCACCGCACATTCTGATCTCTAAGAATAATCATATTGTCACCTATCTTTTAAATGTTAAATTAATTAAATAACATATTAGAACGTTTTTTACCTTAATCAGGCTCACTTCACTTTGCTGCAAGCCTGATCATTCCGATCACATCATTTACTAATAGTGTGGGTTCCTGCAGCAAACGCTTCTAATTTCCACTTTGACCACTGGTTGAGAGATGGTGTTTCCTTGCTCCACTCTAATTTACAGATTAAACATAAAGATATGCAGTATTTATGTTCTGTGCACAAAAGCAAATCATTTTCAGTGCATGAGAAACATTTTGGGCTAGATTTTCTAACTGTGGAAAGGAAAAATGGAGGTGTTGCCCATAGCAACCAATCAGATTGTAGTTGACATTCTCTAGTATATAATAGGATGACTTCCATCCTGTGTTTGTACTATGTGTGGGCATGTCTGGGAGCAGCAGCTGAGAGGGGGAGTTGCTCCACAGCAGCCATTTTGGAGACATTAAGGGGTGTCTCCTGAGGTAAGTTTGGCTCTCAATTTAAAAACATATATATGTGACCCAACATTGGGACTCTCATTGTTAGAGTTAGGATCACCATATACAGAAAGGCCTTGACGGTGGCTGGTGGCTTATCGCATATTTGCGCAAATATGTGTAACGGACATTTCTGTGTTTTAGTTTACAGATAGAAGGTATAGTCTGTTACTGGTTTATGGCAGTGTGCTGGTACTATTTTTCCCTTTGTTTCTGTGGCTAGCAGATTAACCCCTGCCTTTCATGCACCTGTTTACATTTACCTATAAATTGATTGAGCGACTTCCATCCTGTGTTTATATAATAGGATAGTAAGAGTTAGAATCTCATTGGTTTCTATGGGCAACATCTCTAATTTTTCTTTTCTGTAGTTTAGTCTTGCCCTTAAAATTATTTGTACTCCTCACATTGCAAAATAGTGATACATCTAGCAATCCCCAAGTTTCACCAATCTATAGGATGAAATATTTCTTGCTTCTCCTTACAATACCTGTTCAGGTATTTTAAATCATTGCATCACATTCAAAAGTTTGTTGTTGGATGTGACTGGAGTTACATAAATAAATAATATTTTCAAATCTTTGTATTTTTACACTTAAAACACAGTAATTCAGTATTTTATGAATAATATGCAATATAACTTATGGACATAGCACCACATAATTAAATATCCCTGTATCATTTAGAAGTCACTATAGATAAAATAGTGAGATGAATTAATAAACAAACATTACTACCAGATAGCAATTGTTGTTTAAACGTCTTAATGGCTTTAGAAGTTAAGACATAATACAGTGATATGGTTTTTCAGTTAAAGTGAACAGCTGCTTGTAGATAACACAGCTCAATTTGGCAAACATAAGTACTATGTGCCTCTAGCACCACCCAGTGGCCAAGATCCCTTCAGTCCTCACATTACATGAAGAAATTTTTTTTCTTTGTTAGGAGTAATGGGGTAAATCCAGACCTACGGGCTAGTTATGTTAGAACGCGTAGCGTGTTTACGCTAGCGTCATTTCTATGCACTGCCCTACGCATTCCCCTCACTCGTATGTACTTTGGCCGTTTTACGGTGCCGAAACCCTACCTTAACTTTACATAGCGTATGTACTGACGTACGTAATGGATTTACGTGTGTGACGGCCTAACCCGGCCGATACTGTCCAATTTAAATGCCATCCTCCGCCTCCAAAGCGTTATGGGTGTCATATTGATGCTCCCGCCCCTTCATTCGTAGTTACGCTGATGGTACGTACAAATAGCCAATTTGACGTCATCAGTAAGCGTAAATACGCTAGCACACTTAGCTCAGGATCTAGCACAATGTTTGTGAGAATAGAAATCAATGAAGGTAATTGTATTTTGTAGTTAGAAGATCAAGACACAGGAATCCAGGCACAGAGCTGGGTCCTGCACATTATGGAAGCAAACGGTATTCCATTACAGTGTTTCACATGTGTAATAATATAAAAGGCTTTCCACATACATCTGTCATCTAAACTAGTCATATAAAAGTTCTATATTATAAAATACAGAGACCGTAAGTTGGGACGGGGTCTAGGAGTTTTGTATGTCTCAATTATATTTTCTATAGAGAGAGGCATTGGCTATAAACGATTTTTGACACGTCGTATTCTGGCTCTGTAGCAATCGTCACTGCTCCGGAGGAGACAGCATGGACAGCGCAAGTAATCAGGATGCAATTACTCCAATGGTGACTGTGAGTATTTATCCCTAACCCCAAGGCCGGTGCTAGGGTGTTTGACACCCCCCCATCCCCCATACACTATAAATTTGCGCTCTCCAGTGACCCTCCAACGTTACAATTTCCATATGAGCCTCATAAAATACAGAACACAATCTTGTAAATAGAATTAAAGAAAGCAATTCCTAGTGACTACTCTGCAAAACATACAGCATCCATGGGCATGATTTACTAAGCTGCGGGACAGGAAAAAAGGAGATGTTGCCCATAGTAACCAATCAGATTCTAGCTGACATTCTCTAGTATGTAATAGGAAAGTGAGATCTAGAATCTGATTGGTATTGCTATTGTTCTCACTGCACTAGGTGTGAGCAGAATATATATCTTTACACATATGAAATAAGCTCAGTATATCAGTTTCATTTACTGTAGGCTAACTCATGGCAACCCATCCCATATATGTGGGTGTGGATCCCTAAAACGAAAGTCTGATTTGCGAAAAATCTGATTCCTCCCAGCCAGTTGCGAAGTGGCTGGGATTTTGATTGCATATGCCTCGAGCAGGCATTGTAATCAATCCACGAAGCACCAAAAGCTCCATTCGCCAAAATGGTAAGTAAAATTAGTCCCTTCCCTAATTCTAAAATTAACCCTCCCCTCTCACTACCCTAACCCTCCTTTCCTGGCAGCCTGACCCTAACCCTCCATCTACCGCAGCCTGACCCTAACCCTCCCTCCTCTGCAGCCTGACCCTAACAAATAATTTACTTACCTGTTCCAGGTCCAGGGATAGCAGTGGCGGAGGTCCGATGGAGGGATATCGTAGATGGCGGAGGGATATCGCTAAGTGCGAAAGTGAATGGGTGAGCGGCATACTCACCCATTCATGAAAAAAAAGTTTAAATTGGAAACTATTCGAAAAAGGCACATCTAAAAAGGAACTTTCGGATGTCCCTTTTTCAGAAATGAGAGTTTTGTACCGAGATTGTAAACGCATATATGTTGTGTCTCCAGCCTGTGTCTTCCAATGATTATTAACGCTTATTTATAAAGCACCACATATTGGGCCTGATCCAGAGCTACGAAATTGCTGTCCGACGGGCGAGCGTACGCCCGTTTTTTGCGTATTTTCGTACGAAAATTCGCACTGCGCATGCCCAGTATGACAGCTTCCTGTCGGCTGGACGACATGAGCGTATAGCGTTCGTATGGTGTGCGAATTTTTCGCTCGAGGGGCGTGCGTTCAGTACGACGGTCGGCTGGGCGCTCGTTTTACAACAGGGAGGCGGGGATAGCCATTTAAATTGTACAGTAGGAGGCGGGGATACCCATTTAAATTGTACAGTATGGGCGTGCTAAGCCCGTACGCTCAGCGTATTTTGTGCGAAAATTCGTACGGCCGGCGGTCGTACCCAGTGTAGGGTATAGCTGCCGTAAGCAGGGACTTTACTATGGGAGTGTTAGGGGCGTGTATGTTGATACGCACGAGCGAACGTTCGCATTCGCCCGTCGTGCGAAAATTTCGTAGCTCTGGATCAGGCCCATTGTCTTTAGAGAACATTAGACATTCACATGAGTCCCTGCCCCTGTTGGAGCTACATACTAAGGTCCCTAACACATATATACACAGACTAGGGTTAACTTAGTCAGCAGTCAATTAACCTACCAGCATGTTTTTGGAGTGTGGAAATGAACCTGAGCAAACTGGAGGAAACCCACACAGACACGTGGAGAAAATACAAACTCCACACAAATAAGGCCTAATCTGGGAATTGAATTTATGACCTCAGCACTGTGAAGTACAAGTACTACTCACTGAGCCATAAGTTATAATTAATGAAAATTTGGGTGTTTCTTGTGTTACCTTTATGCAAGTTAATTTTTTTCTTCCAGAGCTCCTACACCAGACATAGCATTGCAGCGCTCCAGGTGTTGTGAAACTACAAATCACAGCATGGTTCAACAGCTTAAGAATAGCTGATACTTGGCAATGTATGATGGAATAATCCAGCTTATTAAAGAAGTTGTATGTCATACACCCTTTTGCTCAGGCATTTTTAACTCATTTTAAAAAAATTATAGTATATTTCTATTGCTGGTTTTGTAATTTATTTTATAACACAATTAACCAACAGGGTACAAGTTCAAATAAATAAGGAATTCAATACAAGTACAATGCAAAAATAAAATACAGTACACAAATTTGCAGAACAATTTCTATGAAAGATCATTTTGCAGGATATGTGTGTAGGAGCAGATGAATAAGGAGGGAGAAAAGGTAGGAATTGATGAGGACAAGGTTGAGAGATGTAGAGGGCAGGAAAGATTAGGTGGAGGCAGGGTAGGGTAGCCTGAAGAAGTGGCAGGGAGTGTTTGAAAGATTGGAGACTGGATTTCCTGATAGGCTGTGGTAGATTTTTCCAGTGCAGAGGCCCAGGAGAAGTCTTGGATGCGGGAGTGAGAGGTAGTTATCAGGTTGGAGTTGAGGCGACAGTCATCAGCAGACTGGAAGGGTTGGGCTGGAGTGTGGATGGAGATAAGGGAGGAGAGGAAGGGTGCGGTGGAGGAGAGAACAATGTAAGTTGTGATGAGGAGTTTGAAGAGAATTATGAAAGGGAAAGGAAGCCAGTGTAGAGATAGACAGAGAGGGGAGGAGGAGGTAGAGCGTTTGGAGAGGAAGATGAGTCTGGCAGCGGCAATGTTTAGTTTATTAAATTAGGTTTTTAATAAAATCATATTTAAATTTAAAAATCACATAAATGGACACAATTGAAATGACTTCAAAGCACACACAGAGATAATATATAACAGTCAGCAAATCACAGTTCCGTGTAATTGTGTAGCTGCTGCATTACATCAGAAATGAAATAAAATCTACCTTTTTGGGAAGAGCTTCACATTGTGCCAAAGGACCGGATCAGGATTTAAGATTGTCAGTAGATCTACGCACCCAAGGTGCGCATGCGCCCTCCAGATGTTACGCTAGGATTACTATAGTAATCCTAGCGTTTAAACAATCGGACGGAACTTTACACTTTGCATGCAAATGGGCTGTGCTTCCCTTCCGCCCGCTAAAGCAGGCGGGGGGGAGCATGTAAAGTGTACAGTGTGGGAGGGGGCTCCGTATGACTGCTGATCCGCCCGTCGCATTTAAGGCAGGCTTATGGCAGCGTAAGCTGCCATAAAGCCCACACGACAGAGGGGAGTGACAGGGGGTGTGCACTTCCCTCTGTATCGCGTAATTTCAGACCCCCGCGTGCACGGTCTGAATCCGGTCCATAACCTCACTGTCAGAAAGGAGAATATTTATTACACAGATAATTCTCTAGAAGAAAAGACATAATAAAGATAAAATATCTTTCTATATGATTAGAAGTTTATTCTACACAAGTGAGGATTGGAATGTGACGCTTGTTTACAGATGGATCTGATCCATTGCCGATGTCAATCAGGGTTCCCTGTTTTGGCATATCTTCTTTCCAGGTGCCTTCATAAAGCTGGGCTTTATCATAATAGTAATACTTTCCAGCCCCGTGCTTCTTGCCATCTTTCCAGTAACCCTCGTAGCCATTCCTGTTGGCTAAAACCAGCGTCCCTTTACCACATGGCTTTCCATTCTTCCATTCTCCTTGGTAGACGTCACCATTTGCATATCTCATCGTTCCCCAGCCACTCCTCTTTCCTTCCTTCCATTCTCCTTCATACTGCTCGTTGTCCGCATAATAGTACCATCCATAACCGTGTTTTTTATCATTCAGCCAGTTGCCATGATAGCGCTTCACATAACTGCCGGTTCTTGGGTCTTTCACGCTATATTCTCCATGGCCACTTCTCTTGTCGTTTTCCCACTCTCCTTGGTAAATGGCATTTTTCTTTTTGTAGACATAGTTGCCTCTGCCATGTTTTAAATTATTAAGCCATTCACCCCGATATTCGTCACCATTGAGCATAAAAATATTGCTTCTAAGACCAGATTTCAGAGATTTTCTTTCCCACACCCGCCAGAGGACCTCGGTCACCCTTGGCGACTTCAGGAAAGGCATCTCCAAATATCTGATTTGTCAGAACTGATGAGAAATTCTCAGCGCAGAGAGAGAAAATCACAGTCCAGTCAGGATAAAATCCACAAACTGAATAACATCCAACAGCAGCAACAGAGCACTGTACAGTAATTTCAGAGATTTCCCACAACCGCCAGAGGACCTCGGTCACACTTGGCGACTTCAGGAAAGGCATCTTCAAATATCTGATTTGTCAGAACTGATGAGAAATTCTCAGCGCAGAGAGAGATAATCACAGTCCAGTCAGGATAGGATAAAATAACTGAATAACATCCAACAGCAGCAACAGAGCACTGTACAGTAGCAGCCAGCGCTTATATGAATAGTACTCGGCATACAGGGCTACTACGGGAACACTGTAGGACCAAATCTATTACCTCGTAGCGTTATTCATTGGAAATTATCTGGCCCTACAGGGCTCTTGTATACCCAGTGCTATTTATCTTAACAATGCCGGCCGCATCTGTTATGTGATGCAGCCGGCATTTGTGTGTGTGTGCTGCGGTCTATGTGACCGCGGCCCGGGGAGGGCTGCAGGACCTAAAGGCGGGCTTCCCTACCGGGCACCCCCTTTAAGTCATCTAGGGGAGCGCCCCGTGCCATAGCACGGCTCGTCTGCCCTTAGAAATGGCCCTGTATGCCGGTGCTAGAGTGCTCGACTCCCCCCTGCAAACTACAAATTTACGCCATCCTGTTCACCAATTTAACGTTTAACATCAGTGACCCTCCTGCATTACAGTGTCCACGTGAGCATCATAAAATACTGAACAAAATCTTGTAACCACAATGAAAGAAAGCAAATTCTAGTCATCACTATACAATGCAGAGAGCGTCCTAATCTCCACTGCACAGTTCCCACTGCATCCAAGTAACTGCCATACAATACAGGCTTCAACCTAGTGACTGCTATGGAAGCTATAGATATAATATTGTTATCAGGATGATAGCTTTCTTAATCAAACTATAATATATATATAGATGCTGCTGCACCTGTCACACTGTTCTGACAGCAATGATGAGACTCAATGAGACAGAGCTGGGAGGATGACTCTCCAGTATAATATTAGTGCTGTTTTTGTATTTTTTTATTTAACATTTGTTCTTGTTAAATTAAGTTTTAATGAAATCATATTTAAATTGAAAAAAAAAATAAAAAATTTACAAAAACATAATTGAAATGCTTTTAAAAACACATACAGAACACATAACAGCAAAACAATACAAATACAATACAAATTACATTTCCAGATAATTGTGTAACCTGCTACGTTTCATGAGAAATTAAATAAAATCTACCTTTTTGGGAAGACCTTCACATTGTGCCACAACCTCACTGTCAGAAAGGAAAACATTTATTACACATTTAATAATTCTATAGAAGAAAAGACATAATAAAGATATGATCAGAAGTTTATTCTACACAAGTGAGGATTGGAATGTGACGCTTGTTTACAGATGGATCTGATCCATTGCCGATGTCAATCAGGGTTCCCTGTTTTGGCATATCTTCTTTCCAGGTGCCTTCATAAAGCTGGGCTTTATCATAATAGTAATACTTTCCAGCCCCGTGCTTCTTGCCATCTTTCCAGTAACCCTCGTAGCCGTTCCTGTTGGCTAAAACCAGCGTCCCTTTACCACATGGCTTTCCATTCTTCCATTCTCCTTGGTAGACGTCACCATTTGCATATCTCATCGTTCCCCAGCCACTCCTCTTTCCTTCCTTCCATTCTCCTTCATACTGCTCGTTGTCCGCATAATAGTACCATCCATAACCGTGTTTTTTATCATTCAGCCAGTTGCCATGATAGCGCTTCACATAGCTGCCGGTTCTTGGGTCTTTCACGCTATATTCTCCATGGCCACTTCTCTTGTCGTGTTCCCACTCTCCTTGGTAAATGGCATTTTTCTTTTTGTAGACATAGTTGCCTCTGCCATGTTTTAGGTTATTAAGCCATTCACCCCGATATTCGTCACCATTGAGCATAAAAATATTGCTTCTAAGACCAGATTTCAGAGATTTTCTTTCCCACACCCGCCAGAGGACCTCGGTCACCCTTGGCGACTTCAGGAAAGGCATCTTCAAATATCTGATTTGTCAGAACTGATGAGAAATTCTCAGCGCAGAGAGAGAAAATCACAGTCCAGTCAGGATAAAATCCACAAACTGAATAACATCCAACAGAGCACTGTACAGTAGAGGCTTTATGATGTCATCATGGCACAAGTGTTAATATGCATAGTTGTATTATGATGTTATTTGTGCTCAGAAAGAAACATGGGTAAAATTATTTATTTATTAACAGGTTTTTTTTTATGGCACCATAATATCAAATAAGAATTTAGAATTTTAAAACTCATTATAAGATGACTTTTCTCTGTTTGCTTATGCGTTCCTATGTGCATCTTTCAGTTGTGCACTCATTCACTGTGGTACCAAAGCAATTTATTTTGGAATGACTGATTAATTTTTTTTTTTTCGCATAGCTTCTACCAGCATATAGGGCAAGTAAGATACAATATGGTCATTGGTATTAGAAATGTAGATTCATAGAAATACTTTTATGTACACAAAATCTTTCAGATAAAACAACAACCGATTAACAAGTTCTTCAACTCAATGCAGTGATGGCAAGACTGACATAGTGGGCCTGATTCAGAGATAAGATTTCCACGGCACTTAGGTGCGTATATTTAAGATCTTAGAAAATTTGCATTACTGCGCACGCGTAGTAATAGTGCAACGCCGTCTACGTAGCGGTTTGGAGCGTAAATTCGCTAAGAGCGTAAGTTTGAATCGCACGCAAGCACTTAAGATCTTAAGTGCTGCGAATCTTTAAGATCTTAAGGATTTGCATGGAAATGGGTGGGGGGAGGCAGGGAAATGAGGGAAAGTGGGCGCGGGCTGACACTTAGGATCTTAAATGAACGCTACCACGTCACTTAAGATCCCAAATGACAGCACAGAGTTAGGGCTAGTCAATGGTGGTCTAAGTTTAAGATCCACCGCTGTTTGCAAGGGGAGTGACTCTTTATGCAGTGGGCTGGAACCTGCTAAGATCTTAACATTAGATGCGTATATTTGCGATCTTTTCGCAATCGCATCTCTGAATCAGCCCCCGTAGCATAGTTGATGAGGTTGAAAAGAAGACACCAGTCCAAGTTCAACCTGTTATGGATCTACTGCAATCCCTATCTTTACAATTGAAATTGATAAAGATAAAGTAACCTTCAATCTGTTGCAATCTGAAAAAAATAACAACTCCCTATTTCTCACTGGCTCCACTACAGTCCATTAGCTGTCCTGGTAACCCTGGATGCCCTTTTCTGCTAAAAATGTATCTAACTCATGTGAATCTGCCATCACAAGCCTTCCTGGCAGTGAATTCCGCATCCTGACTGCCCTTACAGTAAAGAACCCTTTCCTTTGCTGGTTGTGAAACTTCCTCTCCTCTAATCGTAGTGGATGACTCCGTGTCCTGTGTACAGTCTTTGGGGTAAGAAGTTTCCATGAAAGATCTCTGTATTGACCCATGATGAATTTATATATAGAAATTATGTTCTGGATTCACAACCCCGGACGTATTACACGTATGTCCTTAAATTACAGATAATAGCTACTACGCATAGTAACTAACGTAATTTACGTATCGTTTTGTTACGTAGATTGCGTATATGCGGACTTAAAGACCGCATATATGCAATCTACGTAACAAAACAATACATAGATTACGTTAAATAGTTACTAAGCATGCGTAGTAGCTATTATCGGTAATTTAAGGACGTATGTGTAATACGTCCGTGGCTGTGAATCTCCTCTTAGACACCTCTCCTAGAGTAAACATGCCTAAGCTGGCTAGCCGTTCCTCATAGCTCAATGACTCCATACCCTTTATCAATTGTGTCACTCTTCTCTGAACCCTTTCTAGTTCTACAGGGCTAGCTGTATGGTGTGGCCCTAACAAGCCAAACAGCCATAGATTACCGTAAGGATGCAGAGGCTACACCTGACTGCTGCAAGGGCTGCATGAGGGCCTAGGGCTCTCTGTCCATCTTTAATGAGGAATTTTTGTAAGTAGGGTACAAAAAGCAAAAAGAGGGAATAGTGGTAGGAAAGGTGAAAAAAAATAAATAAAGAGTTGCAGAGTCTAACATAGGATTTTGGTATCCAAAATTCCACATGAAGGTATATGGGCACTCCCACAGTCAGAGGCAGAACTAGCGAGTTGTGGGCCCAGGTGCAAAAATTATGCTTTGGTCCTGATGATATCCCAGGTAACCCGGTGGGGAGCTTCGGTATTGCGGTGATGTCGGCTGTGAACCCTTGTATCAACATGGGCCCTGGTGCCGTTGCACCAGTTGTAGTTCTGCCCTTGCCCACAATGCATTTCCATGCCCATGCCCATGCATCACTGTGCATGTGGAATACTGACTGCATGGTACATCAACTGTACAATCTAATTGATGACGTCACATGGGGCGGGGCGTGGCAGACACACTTTAACAGTGGGCCGGTGCACAGGGAAGAAGTTCCCTGCACATTGGCCGGCTACTGAATAGCGCTGAGCAGCAAGTATCGGCGGTAAGACACCGCCGATACCTGCTGCTACAGAACTAGGTAAGTATCGGCGGGCCCCCATCAGGTCCTTAGTCCTTTGTCATCCCCTGATGGCGGCCCTGCACACAAACAGTAGTTAGTTAAATAAGAGAGAGAACTCCCGATGAAGGTGGGGGGAATTTAGCCCTCTCTATGCAGCATACGTGCAGCAGGATCACTCAGAACTGACCAGGCAACATTGCAAAAATGTTGATAATGTAGCAATATATTCTGCAATACTTATCAAAAAGCTAAGCTCCTTTCGTCGGTGAATATAACAAACTTGCCAACCGCACACATTGTTGAAACCGAGCCTAGCATCTAAGAAACCATGGAGGCTAATCAATCACCTTTCCTTAAGGCTAACACTGTTCCCATAAACTTTAACCAGCATGTCCATGGAACGGTTCAGAATCTTTCAAATGAAATAAGCTACCGGTAATCAAGAACACAAGAACTCATATAAGAACAAAACAGACAGATGACTGCTAAATGATTGTTCATTGTTACAATGAAGGTTTCTATGGTATCATGACAGTCAATGAACCATTGAGGCAGCACAGAGTATTTTGCTTTTAGTAAAAGTAAGAAATACAAAAAAAAAAATGGATTGCAGACTATAAAATGTGCATTTTAGTAAAGCAAGAAATAGATATCACAGTTTTCCACTAATGTTATATAGCAGCGGCATAAAATCTCTTTCCTTCGTGTGTACAATAGCGTTTCTTTGGCTGGATGAACAGAGAAATGCTGACAAGATAGAAGTGAATCAATGATGTAGAGCACATTGTGTTCAATGGCAAAAAAAGCACTGGATGAAAGCCAAATGTGAGCAAGTTTGGCAACGGGCAAAGTAATAAAGGGACAAGATAAAATGAAATGTAGGTCAAATCTGACAAACATCACAGCTAAAGAGAATAAAAACGTTGACATAAGGAAATTACCTATAGGGGAGCCAAAGGAAGCATAAAGCAGATTAATGATTCAATTCTCTTTAAAGATGACTAGATAAAAGAAATTTTTACAGGTTCCCCTTTGATATATAATATTTTCCTACATCGAGTTTACACAGAAACCAATGTCTTTAGCATGAATGGAGCGGAAAGCAATAAAGTGTAAAGTAATGGAACAGTGAAGGGTTGTTATTTTTCATGGCCTTTCTTCTTTACAGTAATAGATGAATTATTGACATTTCTTTCATTTTTCACTTGCAGTTTATAGAGGTTTGTTTTACTGCACTCACATTGCTACTAATGTATTACTCTGACAGATGCTTTATTCAGCAGCTCTTTCCTATGACCTTTTTTCACAATGATATAAAAATATAGCTTTAGCGTCTGCCTTTTTGTGCGCAACTGTAACCAACCAGCGTGTAATAAGTCTACTAGATAATGGATGATATCAAGTCAATTATTTCTTTGGAATTCTGAGAATTGAATAATCTATTGTTTTGTTTTTATTTTGTTTTTTTAGGAAAGCATAGAGAATGGGCTCACCCACTTAATAATCAAACATGTGTTAGTATGTTTTGTATATCTGATTGGCTATGGTGGGCTGGGCATAATGGACAAAAAAAGAAGCAAAGACCTTTAGTTTATTACTAGAATGTCATATCTAATAAAAATGATAATGTTCTGGCTCAGTCTGGGGGCTAGATTTATTAAGCTGCGGGAAAGGAAAAGTTGTGGAGATGTTGCCAATAGCAACCAATCAGTTTCTAGCTCTCACTTTCCTATCGCACACTAGAAAATATCAGCTAGAATCTGATTGGTTGCTATGGGCAAGATCTCCACTATTCCTTTCCTGCAGCTTATTGAATCTGGTCCTAGGTGCGGGATAAGATTCCTAAGCTGACAGACTGGGCTTGCAGCCAACCATGGCAAAGAACTGATGGTGTTGATGGTTGGTGGATTGGACTGCCATACAGATCTGTGTTCGAACGGACGCAAATCTGTGAGGAGAACTGAAGGCAGGGTTCTGGACACATAACCAGAACTATCTATGTGAGGGGGGAGTGACATGAGAGTTCACTTTCCTCTAACGTGTGGACTTTCAGACCTCACACGGAACATGCACAGAGGTCTGGATCAAGTCCTACATCAGAGAAATATTCAGGTACACTTATTGGATAACATGTCCATACTTTGGTCCAAAGGTTATTGTCAGTAGCTATCATGTTGGACATTGAAGTGGTCAACACTGTGCTATTAGTTTTATGGTACAAATTCCTATATTTCAGTATTTGTGTCCTGTAAACATTTGGATACTGTCTGTGAAGTGTGTGCATGTCCCCTATGAAAGGTATACATCAGTGCTCCTTAACCTTCCCAGAATTCCCAGCACATCAAAAAAAAAAAAAAAAACAGGAATTACAAAGTAATACACAGAAATTTTATGTAATTGTTTTTTTTTATTTGACAAATTTAACATTGCAGCAAACTTTTTTTTTCTAATAACTAATATTAACTGTTAGCCAGCATCCCCATCATGTGTCTGCAGCCTTTCCAGGATCCCCATCATGTCTCCAGCCTCCTCAGTATCCCCATCATGTATCTGAAGCCTCCCCAGTATTCCCCATCATGTGTCTCTAGCCTCCCTATTACTTTACTTACCTTTTCAGTGTTCCTCCTTTCTTCTGTTGCTGTCCTCAACGGGCCTGTGTGCAACACTGACATGACCTGAAGACACGCCAGTGTCACACTTCAGGAAGGGCTGGACTGAGTAGAAGCTTGGCCTGGATGGGGGCAGGGTGTGGGCGGAATGTGGAACAAATTATTTCCTTAAGGCACTGCTTTTTCTCCTGATGGAGGCTTTGTGCCGCAGCGAACTTAGCAACATCTCGTGGCACACTGGTTGGGAAACACTGATATATATGATATGATAAATACAGTATAACAGTTATAAACCTTGTGCTGGATCCAGACTTAAGAAGGAGCTTGAAAATAAGAGAGGAAAGTTACTCCTGGGCTAAACCATGTTGATTGCAGAGGAGTCATATTTAATCAGTTGCAAACAGTATTAGAGTTGAGAGGTGATGTTTCCCAGCCCAAGTCTAAATAACAGTGTGATAGTAAAGCTGGTCAGTATCTGTGTGCAGTAAGCAATTCAAAGATATATCCCTGCATGCAAAGTATACAATTAATTTGATTCCCCCTACAATCAACATGGTTTAGCCCAGGAATAACTTTCCTCTCTTA
>WWET01002516.1:65961-80263 GCA_011038615.1 Limnodynastes dumerilii
GGTATTTAAAGTGTACAGTATGGGCGTGCTAAGCTGCGTACGTTCGCGTAGTCTGTACGCCCGTTAGCGGACGTATTCTGTTACGTTAGGAAAAGTTAAGGTAGGGTTTGGGTCGCGTAATTTGAGAAAATACGTCCGTGCAAGGGGTGTGCCGTGGGGAGTGTATTGACCTTACGTGTACGAAAATACGCACCGCTAAAATACGTACGCACACACGTAGTTCAGGATCTACCCCAAAATGTTTATGTTCATTGTAAACTGGTACCAAAATAATTGATCAGTAAAAACTTCACAACTTGATAGTACCAGTTTTTAATAAATAAAAATGAAATTATTTATTTCTAAATACAAGTGTATATTTATTTATATAATCATTAACATTGCACTGCTGGGAGCTAAGAAGGTAAATGGGCCGAATTATAGCCCGCTGTGATTTCGCCTCCATTTTAACATGGGAACCAAGTCCAAAGTTCTGGGCTCTGGTATTTGTCATTTCCTGATTTATTGGTAAAGTAACTCTACTTTATCAAGAATGTGGAATTTATATCACCCTCTTATCCAGGTATAACATATGGATGATATTATATTATATGGCTGTCATAAACATTACGGGCTGTATTCACAGACCTGTTTTAACATGAAGGTGAGTGTTTATTTTTATGTACGTTTTAACTGCGCATGCATAGTGACTTTATTTACGTAACGTAGAATATACGCACGTAAGTGCTTGAAAGACGAACACGTGAATCGCAATTCGGGGACATACGTATGGAGGGGCGGGGTTGAAATACATACCTTAAAAGTTACATGAAAGAGGGCGAGGGGGGCATTTAAATGAGTCTTTGAGGGCGCGGTTACATAGAATCGCACGTACGGCATACATATACACACGTGAGTACACACGTAAAGTTAGAGATGGTCTATGGAGGCGTAAGTGTATGATTGCACGGCTGTGAGAGGGGAGTGTCATGGGTGTTGGTGGGTGTTGGCTAGCTACGTGCGTGCGTATAATTGCGTACTTTTGAACAAACGCATCTCTGAATTCAGCCCTATATATTCAAATTTTAAATACAATTAAATGTATAAAGCCTGCTCAGTATACACTGAAATGTCTATCAGTGCTCTGTTATTTTCTGCTTTGTGTCTTTGTGCCTTTCCAATAGAATTCTATCTGCAGAATTCTCTGAGCACTACAGGCAAGAAATGAAGATATACTGATCTCCCTTGAAGGGAAATTTAAAGAGAATTGCTGGATTGCCGTGGAAACTCTTACTTGGTTCCCCCGCATTGCTGCATATTGTTCTTGTTGCTCACCAGACTATTTATCAACAGCAGCCATAATGCCAAACACTGAGATATCAATCGGGGCAAGTGAGTTTTTGAGAAAGGAAAGAGGCCGAAATGTTTTCGATATCTCTGCCTTTCCATATTGCTAAATAGCAACTTCTTTTTGGCTTAACAAACTCAAAAACTGATGTTTTGGGATTTTTATGTTACAAAAGTCATTATAAATAGACTGTCTTGTATTCAATTACTATATATGGATTAAATTATTCAGTGATGTTCAGGGGTGTTACAACTTTTTTTGCGGAGGCAAGAATTTAGCCCTCCCCTTGGTGCCTGCATCTCACTTTTGTGCGCCCCACTCTTGGTGTGTAACAGGAACGAATGTGCTGCCGCGAGGTGGGGCTTAGTTAACCCATTGGGGACGCGGCCAACCCATTGAGATTCAAGCGGGAGTTTGGCTTGGCTTCTGGACATGCTCTTCAGAGCTTCAAAATCACTTTGTTTTGTACCTTGTGTTTGGATAAAAGGTCAGCTATTATGACATACATCTATCAGACAGACTCTAAAGCTGGCCACTCACTAGAGCAATTATCAGACCGATTATACAATTATTAGATCAGAATAAAAATCGCTGTAGGTCGGTGCTGATGGATTTCTAAAACCTCAGTTAATTGTTACAGATAAATATAAAGTAACGCAATATCAATGGTGCATAAGCACTTATAACTGCAACCTACCAGCGTAACAAAATACATACCACAACATAATAGTAAAGTCAAAGGAAAAATGAAGTCACTCAGTGGGCGCAAAAGTGCAAAAATTTTATCTATATACATATAAGCAAAAACTAAAATCTAGAAAATAGAAAAAAATCCCATAAAAATAAAATATGTGAAAAAAGTCCAAATATTGGTGAAGGTGAATCCACAAAAAATCTAATGCTTCTATAAACAAAATATATATAAATAACAAGATGACAAACATGAAAAAAGTGAAAAAGATTTGCAGAGATAGTCTTACAGTTTCAGTAATATAATGTTCAAAGGTTCAACAGTCCATATGAAGTTGTTTCTTTTCAACAAAATAGGTAGATTTGTTGGTAGTTTGAAATCCTTAAATCAATGACCACAAAAGTTTTTTTATAAAAAGTCCTCTCTGGTATATGATGTGAAGAAAGATGCTTCACAGGTGATAATAAAGGATAGTCCTCTCCTGATATAGTAAAGGGAAAAACAGAAACTCAAAATGTGTGAATCAGTACATACAATTTATTATCAACAAAAATTGATAAAATAGTAAAAACAAAAGCATAAATAAGTAAATAAGGGAGATAAAATGAAGAACCCGACGCGTTTCGATCTGGAGCTTTTATGGGCACATATAGGCGGTGGTCTCCACTTTACTTGTTATAGGTAGGCTAAGGTACAATAATCTGATCACTCAGAATTTCTGAATGATTCTTGTCCAGAGGGGGCGATATTGTATAGTTTCTGATTATTGGACCCCAATATCTCCACCTCATGGCCAGAGTTTTCCCATCTGTCTTACTCCATAAGTACAGCAGTAATAAATAATGAAAGTTCTGCATTTTGCAAGAGATAAAGTACTTCCATTATTATATTACTGCTATATTTACTGGTAATTATAAAATTAGGCAGAGGGAAACTTCAGTCAGATATTGGAGGTGTCCCAGACTACTTACTAGAGTTACCACAACCTGCAAATTAGCAAGCTAAATCTCCTGTTGAGATCGATAAAAGCCATTGCAGTCAATCAGTGCAGAGACTGACAAGAGGCACAGCAGTCAATTAGCTGCAAGGGCCTCCTGTCAATCTCAACATCCTTGCTTTCTTCAACATGAATTATCACTCCCAGCAGGAGAAGTGTGTGGCGCCAATATTGGAACCTTTGCCTAGCGGAAAGGCATCTTGTGTTTCAACCACCTGCTGCTCCACTTTTGGAGAAAAGATTTAGGGGCTTATTCAGAGCTGTACTTACACCTTTTTTTTAGGTGCAATTGTATACCTGAGAAATACCATGCTGAACTGCAAGGGAAGGCAAATCTAAACTGTGAAAGCTATATTAGAATTGAGAGATGAAGTTTCTTAGCTCAACTCTAATTTACAGATTAGAACCTGATTCTGCCCCTCTATCCATATATCACTGGTCTCCATTGATTTCACAGTGTCTTGTCACATGGGGTCTGATCCAGCCCTACGGCCACTGTCATTTTTACAGTGGCCATATGCGTAAGAATGGCAGAAATGGCGTTCTGCGCATGCGCCAGGCATATTTTGCCCAGCGTAATCCATGGCTCTGTGAGCCATGGATCTAGTGTCCGTAACTAAGCTGTAGTTACGGAAGCTGGGCGGTGGGGGGGAGGGTAATTAGGTAGTGTGGGCAGGGTTAAACACTTTATGCTCCTGTGTAAGCGTAATTACACACAGTTACTCCGGCTGAAGTTAGGGTAGCCGGCGTAACTGTGTGTAACTATGCTCACACAGGGAAAGTGACAGGGGGAGTGCACCAGAGCTATGCTGGCCGTACCTTTGACCAGCGGGCCAGTGTAGCTCTGGATCAGGCCCATGGTTACCAATGAAAAATAGCCCAGCAGGGGACCAGAAAGTATATGTAGCATTGCAGTGAGACTAAGGGGCTGATTCAGAGTTTGGGAGTAATGGCAAAACAGGTTCAGGTGTGCAGCTTGATTAAAGCATTGTGAGGGGTGATAGTTCATTTAAAATTTTCTGCACGCAGGGAAAATACTTTACTTTTGCACATAGAACTCAATACTGCATAACTTTGGGCCTGAATCAGACTTAAGCATGAGCTTGAAATTAAGAGAGGAAGGTTACACCTGGGAAAAACCATGGACTATTTTTCAATGGTAAGCATGTGACAAGACAGTGTGAAATCAATGGGGACCAGTAACTACACTGGGACGGCGGCAGCGTAACGCAAAAGCCGCCCTCCCAGCCTAATTACCCTACCTCCCCCTGCCTTCCTACACTAACTGCAGCGTAGTAACGGAGGGGAAACGCCCCCTCCAGCGTTACTACGCTGCTGCTACGGACCCCAATCCAAGCATGCACAATCGTATTTTTAGATGATCTTACGCTTACGCCCAGCGTATTAACACCGGCCGTCGGAGGTCTGGATCAGGCCCTATATCACTGGGCTGCATTAATTGTCTACACTGAAACTGTATAAAACATTGGGGTAGATCCAGAACTACGTTTGCCGTACGTTTACTCGCGTAGCGTATTTTCGTAGCGTATCTTCTAAACACTCCCCGTGTCACACCCCTTGAATGTACGTATTTTGTCAAGATACGCTTTTCAAACCCTACCTTAACTTTTGGCAACGTAACCACAGTGATCCGCACACGTACGTATGGCCAACACGTATTTACGCAGCTAAGCACGCCCATACTGTACACTTTAACACAGCTAAGCACACCCATACTGTACACTTTAAATACAAACCCCCGCCTACTTAACGTATTTCAGACTCGCGTAAAATTGGCACGCCCACACTTAAGTATTTACGTGACACATACGTGAATAGCCCATACGTTCACAGTTACGCTACGTTACTGAGCGTATTTTCTATGGTGCGCATGCGTAATACTTACCAAAAGGCGATTTTATGTCTCCGCCACGCGTAAATTCGCTCACAAGCGTTGTTCTGGATCTGGCCCATTGTCATTTTATTGCAAGGTTGATGTACTCCTGCATTCATGAGCACATATTTATGTGTCCGCAATACAGTACACTACGATTTATTTAGGACCATGTTGCATGCTTTGTGTTTAGCTTTGACCCTTTAATTGTTGACAAATAAATCAAGTTTTTATCTAAAATATCCCTGCCTATAATAAGTTCTAACTTTCAGAAGCGCCCGGTACTGATTTTCTGTAATCAAGGTAACTGATGGGTAAATCAATATAGCTCCAGTAGGTAAGGGGATGTTTTGGTGGGATAGATGGGACTTCCCCATTACCTACTGCTGGGAGCCAGTAAGTTCTAAACTGGTCATGTGATCACACATGACTGCGATTTGCAGAAAGTTTTTCCTATATATGTAGGATTCTTTTGAACGCAAAACACACGAAAGAAAATATAAGTAACATGTGTGGTATAGTAACTTTTACATATTAGCTGCACATAACACACCCTTGTGTGTAACCTATATAATAAAGAAACGATGGAGGAAATAATACAAAAGTAGTCCTCTTAAGGAATCTACAACAAACAAACAAAATAAGTTTTGAACCATAACTGAGCAGCAGTTAATAAAAGGTTATGAGTCCCGGATCACCACTTGTGTGGGTGTGGCTTGCCAGTACGATGGTCTGTTTTGTGACCGACCATTGTATGGCAGCTGAATGGTAACCGCTGGCAATTGCCGTCAGTCTCCATGTTCAGCAGCGGTGGTGGCTCAACTTCCGTAGTCGTGAAAATTTTCAGCTGACAGGTAAGCACTTCTTTCCTATCTCTCCCCTTAACCCTAAACTAACCCTCCATTTTGCACAGCCTATCCCTAACCTTCCCCTTCAGCCCTTCCTTCTTGAAGAATAACCCTAACTTAAGCCGTTGCAGCCTAACGCTTTTGGGAGCGGGTCGAAAAAGATACCCCTTCCCAATGGCAATTTTCTATGTTTAGTGGATTTTATCAATGATAAATCCGCCATTCAGCTGGCGGTTCATAACTGGCTGGGGAGGAATGGCCGATTCGAAAATCGTCCATTCGGACCAGAGCACCACACCCGACTGTCATATATACTGGCATTGGTAATTAGGATTTGTGCGAGTGCTACAGGCACTAAAACTACATCCTAGAATAGTTTTAGACCTTATTAATAACTATACAGATTATTTTATACCTAAACAATGCAATTCCATAACTTTTGTATTGTGTTTGAAGTATGAAATCTAATGCAATGTCCAGAAATAGGTTGTTTTATGTCAGACCCCTGTACTTAGACGTGACCTGTAGCTGGTGCAAATGCTTTTCAATTAACTGTTCTTATTTCCATCAGCGTTCAGAACTGTATAGGGTGCAATAGCACCGCAAAATGCAATAGGATGCAGTGCAAGTGTCTGGATTGCCAATAACTGCGTGTATGTATGACTACTGAGCATGTGCAGTGGGAAATCACACTAAAGGCCAGATTTACTAAGTTGCGTGTTTGGAAAAGTGGAGATGTTGCCCATAGCAACCAATTAGATTTTAGCTGACATTCTCTAGTATGTAAAAAGAAAGTGAGAGCTAGAATCTGATTGGTTGCTATAGGCAACATCTCCACTTTTCCAAACTTCCAAGACACATCACACAATTGGGTGTACATTCATCTCATCCCTTCAATTTTTAATGACTTCAAATCATTTGTAGTCCACTACATATTCATTTAGTTCATTAAAAGATAAATAAATAAATAAAATAAATAAATGCATGAAACCTTTAATATCAATTAGTTTAGATGACCAGAGAATTCTGTTAATATCTTCAGTGCATTTAGAAATATCTTTGGAACTCACTCAACATTTGGAAATACACTTTAGACCAAGAAACAAGAAAAAATAGATTCGCACAAGCTATGAATAAATGTTTGTGGGTGCCAACGATGGCTCAAAGAATAATCATATAATAAATAAATACACTTTAGACTTTTATATTGAGGTTAGTCACAGATAAAATAAGATTTTACACCATTCTAGAATAAGAAAGCATGGTAAATGTAATGTAAACAAACAGATGTCTCATTCGCCAATTAAACAGCTTCAAATCTGTTAGATTATTTGTTCATCAATGAATCTTAAAAGACTGAAAAAGATCAAGCAAGCTGTTTTAGGAAAAAATGGCATGTGGATGTCTCTCCATGAAATGTTGTTATATTTAAGGCTATTGGAAGACTATAATGAGTATAATGAAGAGAAGTCACAAATGGAAAAACAAGGATATAAAAATAAGGTAATAGTGAAAATGGGTGACGGGTAAAAGAATCTGATTAAACCATCTGCTAAAAATCTACACTTACAGTATGATATAAAATGAGAAGTGTGCAAAACACACTGTAAATTCGATCCTACATATAAATTGGTGAAGATGTATGAATACGGAATCCTTATTCTTAATAATACAGAACGCTCTGCATCCACAGCTAAAAGAAATGCAAAGTTTTCAAATTGTGTCAGCAAAGAGAGAGAAAACCTTCTCAAAGAGGTATATAAAAGTGGTGTGACCTATATTTATATCCCACACAATCAGAATCAATCCATCTGTAGTCTATCCACATACTAATAATAATAAGCGATCCTACATTTGGTGAAGATGTATGAATACGGAATCCTTATTCTTAATAATACAGAACGCTCTGCATCCACAGCTAAAAGAAATGCAAAGTTTTCAAATTGTGTCAGCAAAGAGAGAGAAGAGAAACTCAAAGAGGTATATAAAAGTGGTGTGACCTATATTTATATCCCACACAATCAGAATCAATCCATCTGTAGTCTATCCACATACTAATAATAATAAGATTGACTGCAAAGGATTTGCAACAAAGTATTAAAAAGTGAAAGTTTGAGTTAGGATTGTTTTTTTTTAAATTGAGTTTATTTGTCATTTTTCACAGTTTGTACATACAATTACAAACACCAAACAAAAGACGTATACAAGAAACAAAAGATACAAACCCCCTAAACCCTTACCCCCCCTTACTAAACCAGTTCAAGGTATCTTTACATTATACATCTGAAAATACTTCATTGTAATCAGTACATTTTCAAGAGGTACATTGCATACATAGAAAAGAACAAGAGTGAGGGGAACTGCCACATTATGAGGGCCTCGTTACACGGTTAAGAATTATTAAACATAGGTACAACATAAAGTATAAAGGTCTGACACTCCCAGCCCCAACATCCAGACTAAGTCACATATATCCTCCCACTAGGCATGCCATCCTCCTGATCCTCCTCTCCACGCATATGAAGATTCCCTCCAAGGTGCCCAGATTTTATGTAAAGCATGAAATGCCTTTATTTTGGTATAGATAAATTTCTCATGCATCATAACGTTGTTACCCAGCTGGCCTACCCAGCTGTGAAAAGAAGGGGACTCACTAGACATCCACATACGAGCCAGAGTAACCAAAGCCAAACTAGTAAGGATTAGAACATATCTAAAGATAGCTTTGGAGCACTCCTCCTCCATGTTCACTCCAAATAAAAAAATTTCTTGGGTTTAGAGGCAACAAGCCCGGGACCGTCTCTAATATACAGTCCCAAATCCTACCGGAAAATGTCTGTGTCACCGAACACTCCCATATCACATGCCAAAAATTGGCTCCCTCATAGCCACATCTAACACACCCACTGTCCGCCCGCGAGCCCATATTATATAATCTCTGAGGTGCCAGATATGCTCTATGTAAGAAAAAGATGTGTATCTGTCTAAAAATCATGCATGAGGTGGCATATTTAGAGCTATAGAGAACCTGGGACCACTCATCATCCGTGAAGGGACCCACGTCACCCTCCCACTTCTCCCGCAGACCTGAAGCATCCGATGACCAAACAGTTTCTCCCAGCGAGGAGTATAGGAATGATATAGATCTCTTGCCTGCAGCGGAGGAAACAAGTCTCACTGTGGCCGAAGGACTTAACACAATTGGGCCCCTACCCAGCTGAGTCTCCAGAGCTTTTACATGTATTTTTAACAAAGATATATATATTATGATCCTTATTGTCTGTCAAGGTAAAATATCTATGGCAACAAATGGAAAACCAGGAATCAAATTACTGCGGCTGAACCCCAAAGGTTAACTATACTGGAGAAAATGGAAGTAGAAAAGTCATTAAATATCATATAAAAAAAAAGACCACAATTTATAGCAGTTGTGTAAAAATCATGTAATGGATGAAACATATCAGTAGTGTGCTATATTTCTTCATATTGCCACTATTAGATACAGTTTCTGGGCAGGGGCATAGGAAGGGCCATGCTGGCAGAGTGGAAGCTCTGGGTCAGGAATGGGCAATTTGTGGCTCTCCACTTGTTGCGGAATTTGACTCCCAGCATGCTTTGGGCTCTATTTACAAATATCAATTTTCATATGATAAAGCCCGTTTTCGTGTGAAAACGGCCTTTATCATATGAAATTGAAGCTGTCCTTATTTACAAAGCTATCATCGCCATGCAAACCATGGCGACGATAGCAGTAACGGCCCCGATCGCCAGCCCGCTCTAATGTATGCAGGCCGGCATTTACTAAGTGTCAGCGTGGATTTTAACAATCCGCGCCGACGCATTAAAAAACGCCATCTGAAGATGGCATTAGGGTAAGTATTCCAGCAGTAAACCCCTTTTTCTTCCCCCTAATAGCTGTAGGGGGAGGAAGAGGGTGGTACATGTCGGGAGAATACAGCTAAGTAAAAATAAAGCATTCAAATCTAAGTAAAAAAAAAAAATATATATATTATTAGTTTTAATAAAATTGTATATAATAAACCTATTCAATAAAAAAATAAAAAAAAACACAAAACCGAAGCTTTAAAACTTACCTGACCGAGTGCGCGTCTGTCTCTGATCCCGGCGCATGCGCAATGATTTTGCCTTTTGTGACTCAAAATTTTAAAAGTACCAAAAAGGCATCTATTGTGCATGTGCCGGGACTCCATAGCCCAACGATGTCAGCGAAAGGCTCGCTGATCGTCGTGGGACCTCGCCGGAGGGGTAAGTATTAATAAATACTCCCCGCGGTCCTGCTCAATGCGCTGATAGTAAATAGAGTCCTTTGTCAGGTATCAGCTATGCCTATGCAGTTAAAGCATGCTGGGAGTTGTAGTTCCTCAACGCCTGGAGAGGTTTGCCAAGCCTGCTCTAGGTGCCAAAACAGAGCAGAGAGCACTGGCTGGAGTCCAGGACACGCATGGTGGGTGGGCATACTTGTACTTGAACAATAAGGGCTTGACTAAGCTCTTATGTACAATTTAGTATTCTGCACGCACAGAGCTGAACTGCAGGTGCCCATTTACACAGTAGAAGCACACGTGCCAGAGAGGATGGTAGGAAGAAGAAAGGTGAGAACTAAAGACAGCAAAGGTAAGAAAGGATAACAGTTTCTTGAAAAGAAAAAAGGAGAATGTGGAAAGAAGAGAAGGAGGGATTGGATAGTATAGATATATAGATATAAAGGGAGATAAAGTGGGGATGGATCAACACGGGGCACAGAGAGGGATAAGGAGGTATACAGAGGCACAGAGAGGGATAAGGAGATATACAGGGCTATAGAGAGGGATAAGGAGATATACAGGAGCACAGAGAGGGATAAGTAGATATTCAGGGGCACAGAGAGGGATAACCCGGATAAGGAGGTATACAGGGACACAGAGAGGGACAGGAGGCATACAGGCAGGCCTGGCAGCAGAAATTTTGGGGCCCAGTACACTTATGTATTTGGGAGGCCCCATCCCTCCTTAATAGTAGATTGCAGGGGTCCCTCTGGACAACAGGGCACATCACAGCTGTCCAACTTATCTCCCCCGCTGTCGCTGCTCTTGCCTACAGGGGCACAGAGGATTTCAAAAGGCATTAAGGGGAATCAAAATCACAAACAATGTAGACCTCAACCCAAAATTACAAATTCACACCAACCAAATATAAATAATAAAATATATAATTTTACTGTGTTAGTAATATTTTATTTTGGGTGATGCTACTACCAATAATTCCTTGTTAACCTTGATCATATGTATCATACGAGAAATCAATCTGTTGCAAAACAGATTTTCTTACCGGTAAACCACATCCATCCAGTGTGTGATACAGTCAAAACCAGTCAGCATTTTCTCTGCAAGTACCCCCTCCCCCCACCTTGTTTTGTAATAATCCCTTTTTTGCCATCAGACCCTTAACGTATTGCATTGGTCCAATTCACAAATATATATTCCTAAATACAAAAACAATGAAGTCACAGTAATTTTCTCTGATGGTTTTTTTTATTGTTATGTTCAAGTCTCTGTTCTGTTTGTGAGGCTATATAAAAAATTGATAACACGTCATAAAACTGGTGAGGTGTATTTAACAATAGCAGCGGAAAATAAAGCATCCAGAGAGCCGTTAAATCTCTTTTTATCAGATGATTGTTTCATGAGGTCTCTAATTGTGTTGGGTAATTTGTAAGCATCATTTTATACAGCGAAAGTAGCTAAACGACCGCCCATAGTAACATTTCCACATATGACAAGACTAATGTAATCATAGGAAATGGAAGCATATTACTGGGAACCTAGCTAGAAATCAAATAAGAATAACCTATAACATATGAACATAATGATATATATTATACTGATTTACTGCAATAGGTGCTTTAAAGATTTTGACTGGAAATACAATTAGCATCCAAGCCAAGAATGTTCAAACTTTATTTTATTAACTAATCTTAAATCACTGATGTCAGATGATGATCTACAGAGAAGATAAAAAGAAAATTAACAGAAAATGAGTTACATTTATTCTGGCAAAAATGATAACTGTGGACGGAATGGTTACTGGGTAATTCAAAAATACATTCAGTTAAAAATTTATGTCATTTTTAATGGCTTCTTTTTAACCAAGATATGACTCAAAGGCTCAATCTAGAAATTTGTTACAGAAATAATCATTTGTAAAACCCTTACCTCGATTCATATGTTCTGTCTTATAGCACAGTTATTTTAGTTATAAACAATATGGGTATCAAACATAATTGTTCTATTTGGATAGGACCGTTCTCTCCCAGCCAGTTCCAAACATGGTGCTCCAAAGGGTATCCCCAACCCTTTCCCTAATGCTTACCCTTACCCTCCTCTTCTATTACCCTAACTCTCCCTTACTCCGCAGCCTGACCCTAACCCTCCCTTCCCCACAGCTTGATCCTAACCCTAACCCTCCTCTTCCATGGCCTTAACTCTAAAGCTGGCCATAAACTAGAACGATTATCTAAAATCGCATGAATTCCCCGATAATCCTAACGATTTTTCGTGTAGAGTCCCCTAGACTCCAAGAACGATATCTGCACCATACACTAGACAATTTTCCACCTAAAATCGTCCGATATTAATAAAAAAAACTCAGATTTTCCATCTCCTTTTAACGTCCCCCAAATATTGGTTTTGACCATACACGTGCCGATAAATAATTTTTATCGTAAGATTTTTCAGTACAAATTTGCATAACAGGCTGTCCTGAGTGTGGGGCAGAGCTAAGGTCACTGCAGGAAATAGTCATAGTAGGCTTCCTGTACCTTTTAGTACAGAGATGGATAGGCAAATGAATAAGTGCATCTACGGTCGTGGATTGTTCGCTATGTTTATTGTGTCTTTGTTACATCAGAAAGCCAGTAAAAGTGGGATTCGCAGGCATTGATCTTATGCACATTCAGATGGAAAGGAGAAGGGGTCATGGATTATTAGCATAATCACATCTATGTTCGTCCTAACGTCACCAGGTAGTTATCGGCGACGATGTCACGATTATCGTTAAATGCCCATACACTGTGCGATTTTACATTTTATCTTTCGCTTTGGCACGATTTAAATCATGTCAAACGATCCAATAATCAGTCAAAACAGATTTTTAGACGATTAATTGGATAAAATCGTTACCATACACTTGAACGATAACACAATGATTGCAAAATCGGAACAATAATCGTTCTAGTTTATGGCCAGCTTAACCCTCCGTACCCCAGAGCCTAACCCTAACACTCCCCCAACACTAAAAGTCCGCAGCGCTTCCGAAAATGAATGGGTGAGGATACCGATCGGCATACTCACCCATTCAGAGAAAAAAAATGGCTAAAATGGCTGCTAAAAATGAGACAGCCGAAAAAGAACTGCCCATTGTCTTTACAATAACTTTAAACAAACAGATCTGTGAATACGGTCCCCAGTGTGCTGAAAGCAGAAGAGGAAAAAAAAAACCTGTGGTTCATTTATTAGAGCTACAGCTACCATCATGAATAAACTGAATGGAGAGATAGAAAAATGAGCGAAAAAGAACTGCCCATTGTCTTTACAATAACTTTAAACAAACAGATCTGTGAATACGGTCCCCAGTGTGCTGAAAGCAGAAGAGGAAAAAAAAAACCTGTGGTTCATTTATTAGAGCTACAGCTACCCTACCCTCTAAACTGAATGGAGAGATTTCCAGCGCTATTAAATATGTGCAGCAAGATGTTCCATTCAGTGGGGATCTATCACCTCACGTGTGATTATATGAGAAAGAGAAATTGTGATGGACATCCAAACACTGATATAATTCAAAATGTGAAGTAATGGATTATATATAAGCCAAATCTTAAGAATGTATTATTGTGTCCAACAGAACTATTAAATAAGTCAGTATTTCAATAGGTCCAATTATCCCTAAAAGCTAAAATTCATCTGTATGTATTATAGTCTATTTGTTAACTGTCTTGTTATAATTACCAATAATTATACATAGCTTCACATTTAAATAATATCAATGCTTGGCTGTCCATCACAATTTCTTTTCTTAAATTGCTACCTTTATAAGTCACTGCACTCAATTTTGTTTTTTTACATAGTGCTAATTTATTCCAAAGAGCT
Source organism: Limnodynastes dumerilii (assembly GCA_011038615.1). Taxonomy (NCBI): domain Eukaryota; kingdom Metazoa; phylum Chordata; class Amphibia; order Anura; family Limnodynastidae; genus Limnodynastes; species Limnodynastes dumerilii. Next base: position 79,863 of record WWET01002516.1, read on the forward strand.
TTACAACTGAGAAAAAAAACATCAAAACAAAAAAGTCCAGCTTCACATAAAGATCTATGTATACTGAACAGAAGTTAGTGTTTTCCCATGACTAGACAGTAATGATTGTGCCGCCATGGGGGCATGGTAAATCCATTGGGGGCACAGCTGTGCATCCTTGAATGCATGCCTAGAAGGTTTAAACCACTTTATATAAATGTATATGGTATATGTTTAAACATATATATATATATATATATATATATATACACTGCTCAAAAAAATAAAGGGAACACTAAAATAACACATCCTAGGTCTGATTGAATGAAATATTCTTATTATATACTTTGTTCTTTACATAGTTGAATGTGCTGACAACAAAATCACACAAAAATTATCAATGGAAATCAAATTTATTAAAG
>WWET01002516.1:85008-110912 GCA_011038615.1 Limnodynastes dumerilii
AGTCGCTATAGTGAGAACTGTGAGATATATAGGAGGTATTGGAGATCTCCTTAATAATGTGTCCACTTAATACATAACTACTCACAGATGCTGCATATTACTCATTGCAGCAATGTAACAGATTGTATAGTCACAAAAACTATTCTAAGAATAATTTCAGCAAAGATAAATAATAACAAGCACAAAATGAAATTATGGTGCATCAGTTAAAGTAACTGGACGGATCTCACCGCAGTTGATTGCACCAAATACAGCAAATCCTCCTTGTCAGTTGTTCTGACCCTTACAATGTGTTATACCACTTTCATATAGCTGCCTCAGCAATAACCCGGATTTTTGAACCCAAGGTTATTGATTGCCGTGTCCCAGCTCATCATCTTTTTACACTGCAGTTTTGACCATGGAAATTCCCAGGTCAGGCCCATTCACACTGAGCAATATACTGGATCTTTGAACCCGGATTTGCCCTGGCAATAAGCGTTTTAGACCAAACTGGCGATTCAAAGAATGGGTTTGAGAAAAATGTATAATTCTAATAATTACAATCTTGGATCAAGTACAATTGTTAAATCATGGTAATTATATCAGAGGTCATAAAGGTGATAATCAATACATCTAAAGCTATTGCCATTCTTTTCAATGGATTGGGTGAAAGTTGCACTTTTATGCAGCAGTGAAGCTCCAGCTGAAATTGTATAACAATAAAGGATAACAGGCAGAGCATGGTGAGAGTGTGTCCAAGTAGACAAGACTGTATAAAACCCTTTGGCTAGAAAATACATAAAATGATCACTCAGCAAACAAATCAGTAATACTTTTGCTGGTGGAACAGACATTTTTTTTTAGACCAAACTGGCGATGCAAAGAATGGGTTTGAGAAAAATGTATAATTCTAATAATTACAATCTTGGATCAAGTACAATTGTTAATTCTTTCAAAAACATTTTTTTTAAACGTGCAGTTATTTTAAACAATGAGCATAATCAACAGATATAATTTCAAATGTTACCATGGATCTGAATGTATAATAACAATGTTACACTGACCCTTCAAAGAAATTAGAAAAATGACTCAAAATAATTTTTTTTAAAGAATTCTCTGAACCAAAAAATTAAGTGAATAACCTAAACCCTGCTCACTCCTTCCCTTAGAATTTCCATGCATCTAGTACCAATAGGGAATGTATATTCATAAAGAAATAGCGTTCATACCGATGCACATGGGAGAAAAAGCCCTGGTAATCTGGCTGCGGTATTAAGAATCCTAACTAATCAGAACCGTACGTTATCAGTACTTTGTATAAGAAATAACTTCAGAAAACTCCTAATTGATCCAGGTGTCTAGAGCCATTATTGTAACCTCAGTATAACATATCCAAAATCTCATTAGCAGGATGTACCTTATAGGAAGCACTTCTCCCTGTGATTGAAATGGATACCGACACCCTTCCCTTGAATGTAACTAAACTGAAATTGTAATATGTTAAATAAAAAAAATTCCATTGTTTAACATTTAGTACATTATAAGGGCAATTAATAGTAGAAAATATAAAATATTGATTAATATATATCCAAATCTATCTCATATAGATATATATGAAATATCTGTTCAACTGAAATTGCTAACATGACATGCACTGCTGATCATACCAGACACTTTTTTTTTTATCAATCATCTTGTCAACCATGTCTTCCAAGAGATTAATGGAACACTTGGGATATACATGATATACTTCTTCTATCTCACATAGGATGGTTGTCAGTTTCTGCACCACTTGCATATTATTTTACATAATATTGTAAACGTGGTACATCATCATCTTTCGAATCCTAGCGCTATTACCCTATTATCTTATGTTTTATATATGGGATATACATGTGACTATAAAACATTGTAACCAATACTACTATAATGAAATGTGAAATGGAACACTGCTAGGTGTGTTAAGAAGTGCAACTAACTCAATGCCTTTTCTAGCAGTGTGTTCACTACCATAATAGCAGAAGTCTGCTTGTATCACTTCTGGCATTTAAGCTGGCCATACAAAAGCAATTATTGTGCCGATCAGCCAATTATTGGGTGATCGGGCCAATAACTGCTGTAGTCAGTTGGCAGGATAAATTCTTCTGCTACGATTTATGGCACCGGTACCGGGACCTTTCCCAGGTAGGAAATAGTCAGGTTTATAAAGCCACCTCCTGCTGGGATAGATAATTCCAGTCCCAGTGTATGGCCAGCTTAAGTCTCCACAATTATTTGAATTGCCCGATGTTAATGTTACCATTCAAGCAATCATAAATAAAATAATTCATTATTATCCACCATAAAAAACATTTTTTATCAGACTCTTTCCACCCCATGGAGCTTATACAGTGTAACACACAGTTATAGTAGTATAATAGTGCAGCTTTCTCATGGCAAAAATACTTAGTACCGACTGTGACCAGTAATGCTAGGTACATACAAGTTTATTCTGACAAATATAGTGCAGATCAGTGTCACTTTTCCCAGACATCTTACCAGAGGGTAATGTCAAATGAGTCTGTTGAGTTGTGTAAAACAGCATTGTATCGACACCCAATCTTTAGTGCAACGATTTCCCTTCATTTGCCTGCCTTCGTGGGCAGCAGAGGGTTATGGGAACACTTGAAACAGATTTATTAAAGTACAAGGTATGTCTATTAAATAACGAGACCGATTAAATAACTCACTTTTATTTATTGGTATTATAAATGGAATACTTGTCCCCTTCAATATACTCCCCATGTGCACTAATACATTGCTGTAGTCTTGTTTTCCACTGGAAGGCATGGAGCAAATCAATTTCTGTCAGTTGTTTTAACATACATGTCGTTTTCTTCAACTGACTCAAAATGTGTCTCTTTAAGCACTGATTTAACTTTTGGGAAAAGATAAAAGTCACAAGGTGCTAAATTGAGCGAATATGGAAGATGTTCAAGTGTAGTAATGTGATTGTTGGTCACAGAAATTGCTGTGTGAGCAGGTGCATCGTCCTGGTGAAGAATGAAACCATTTTTCCACAGTTGCGGCCGTTTCTTTCTGACTCTTTCTCTCAGCTTTTTCAAAACTTCCTTAGATTAATGCTGGTAACTGTTGTGCCTTCTGGAACCCATTCTGCCACATGTTCAAGGTCACTACGTATGCAGTTATAACTGGTTCTGACTGCTTTGTTTACTAGGAATCACAGTCTCACATTCTCGTTATGTTATAGACATACCTCGTAGAGTGTAGTATGTATGGGGCATCGTGATGCAGGTCAGGACTTCATATTGTGAACGTTCTCTTTTAAAAAAGTTGCATCATTAGAAGCAACTCCAGTGTGTACCCAGTCATTCAATGTCTATGCCATACAACAGTGGTTCAGCGCTGCAAAAAAACAAAACAACCAAACAAAAAAGCACAACTGAAACCACTAGAAGCAACAGAATAACAGGGATTCACAGTGAGCACAGCATAGTTGTAGAATAACCATAAGGTTTGCCATGATTTCAGTTTTTATTGTGGACCAAAAGTAAGAAAGACTACATCAAAACATTAGATCTGAACTACATGAATAGTAAGTATAGTATGTACATTATACACACACATGCATGACCTCAGCTTTATTTAGCGTGCAGTAAACAGGACACACAAACGGGATTCCTGGTCTGTGCTCACAAACTATGTGACAAGTGGCTGAGCATGGACACGGCCTGTACATTTTTGCCGAGCCCGTTGTCTCCTGTAACATAGAGAATTAGAAAACCCAACCACAGCATGGTGAATGGAACTCAGATGTGAAATAAACAGTTTTGTGATTGAACACAGGTAGTTTTGCCACTTCTCTTATCAATTCTCATTGCCATTCAGAAAGCAGCAGCATGGATTCATCTGACAGCTGCACAGACCATACGTAGAAAGATGTAGTCAGAGGACTTCTAATGTTCCATTTAGAATAAAGCGCATCTCTGTGTGCACAGGGGGCTGGATCCAGACGTAAGTGCTTGAAATCAGTTACTCCTGGGCTAAACCATGTTGATTGCATAGGGAGTCAAGTTACCGTAATTGTATTTTTTGCATGCAGGGATTTATCTTTGAATTGCTTACTGCACACAGATACTGACCAGCTTTACTATCACACTGTTATTTAGACTTGGGATAGGAAACATCACCTCTCAACTCTAATACTGTTTGCAACAGATGAAATATGACTCCCCTGCAATCAACATGGTTTAGCCCAGGGGTAACTCATTTCAAGCACTTACTTAAGTCTGGATCCAGACCAAGTTTAAAAAAAAAATGTGGCTTAAATTTGCCTATGAAACAACAATACTGGCATTTACCATAATCATAACTTTACCTCTTTATTATATATGCCAATAAAAACTTAATTTTGTAACTATTGTACTATGTACATCTGAAGTCAACAAAAAAAAAAACCCATGTCAAAATTAAGCACATATACAATAAACCAGATTATAAAGTACATAGCAAATTAGGGGAAAATGTTCATAGTTCAGGTCCTTTCTACATATATAACTCTTCTTGATACTGTGTCACTCAACTGTACATTGTATTCCATGTGTGAAAGCAAGGAAACTACACCTTAGGGAACATGTTTATTGTGTTTGGGGTAATACATTGGGTGCTCTCTGAGCTACAAAGGGATAAAGGAAATCCTTTCAGTACAAACTGACAAAGGTAAAACAGTTTTCACAACAGCGTGTACCACATAATTGGAAATATTTCTGGGTTTAATACAAATGACATTTTCTAATAATCTACATCTAACTTTAATAACGTCATACAGATAATGAATTAGGCTAAAATGCACTATAATATTTGGTTTGGAACGGTATCCTCAGTACATCACAAAATACGTTTTGATATCCCAAAGAAGCAAGACTTGCAAGTAGGCATTGTAACATGACTAATCTACAGCTACAAAGTTCTACTCTTGATAGCATTTATCTTTTGGGGCAGTATACCATATAGGATAAAAGCAGAGAGTAGAATCAGTATAACATATACACAGAAGTCCGTATTTAAAGGCTATAAAGATTTGTTGCACATTGTACAGATGCCTTGTGCTTGTCAACATTGTACAATTTATGTAGCGTATCTCTTGGTCCACTGTCTGGCTATCCTGTCATGCTCTGCTCTGTTGGTCAAATACTGAGTGGCTATGCTTCCAACCAGGGGATCAGCTGAGAAAAAAAAAACAGAAAAAGGGGGGGAAAAAGCAGTTACTTCAGCAAGAAATGCAATCATTCACTTTCAAAACACACAAATGGCAATACATAGGGGCAGAAGATGCAGAACAAAGAGTTTACATTGGGCCTATATACTGTGTATTGTAATGCCAAGATAACGATCTACGCTTTGTAACATAGAACTAAACTCCCAGAACACCTTGGTCAGTGATCATTTTAAAGGGAATGAGCTAAAATTAGGATTACAAAAATGAATGGCTTTAAAATTTTGGTTCAATTTTACATAAATTTGTTAAAAAAAAAAAACTACTAACAATCAATGCATACACAAATTTATCATAGTGCATGGTACACCCTTTTGAATTGCAGCTGCCTTGGTGCTGTCTCTATTTAGTGGATCGTGTATAAAGAATCAAGCAGCACCCTTCACTAACTTTGCAATGAACTCTGATATTCAGCACAGATCGCACTGCAGACATTAGAATTGTAGCAAGGAAAAGGTTTTTGCCCAAATCAGAATTCTAGACACAGAAACACACGACAATCAGTCATGTTTATAACCAAGTCTAATTGAATGTTCTCCTCTTTCTGATTTTAGCACTAACTGAATATAAAAAATACATGGAGTTAAGTCCCTTTCTGTTTTTGGATTGCAGGTCAACTAGAGGCAAATTTACATCCCTTAATACACTAGTAATTAAAAGTCAAAATGCAATCTGTAAATCACTATCACAGTTATTGCAAAATTGTAAATCTGTTAATATGAATATGAAGTCCTTTACATTTCTTTAACTTTATAAATACAAATGCTGGATAAATATAAAATTCACTTGCAGAAGAGCAATTAGCCATCCCGTATAATTTCTAGGGCACGGATCTAGACTTATGATTCCAAGAAATGTGCAAGAACCGGGCCGCATTATGCAGACAGCTATGTGGTCGCATTTTAAGTTGCAAACAGTCAGGTTCTACCCTAAGTTTTCTTATTCAAGCGTGCGGGAAATGTTTGAAAATATAGAGTTTAGGAACAGTATGTGAGTTGATTGCAGATAATGTACATTTACTAAGAAGCAATATCAATATGTAAACTCAACCCAGCCCCTCTATGAGAAAGGTCATTCCTCTTTATTATGGATGAGTTAGACTGTTTTCTGATTTACTGATGGACAAAGTAAGAAAAAAAACATCTAAATCTGGGCCTATGTATTTTCTATAAACTAGTAAAACATATAACTTATAGAGTATCTAAGGAGGTCGATTTTCTTTTTCATCCGCTGTGCTGTCACCCAGCGAGTGTGGTTCCCTACGGCCCTATTTCGAAAGGGCTGTTCGCTCCCAGTCAGTTCCGAACACGGTGCTCTGAAAGGCAAGTTTACCCCAACCAGCTCCCTAACCAAAACCCTAAATCCCCCCCCACCGCAGCCTAACCCTAAGTGTCCCCCCATCCCACAGCCTAACCCAAAGTCTCCCCCCATGCAGCCTAAACCTAAGTCCTGGCGGCGGCGCTTCTTAAAGTGAATTCATAAAAAAAAACAAAAATTCTAAGAGGGCTCGCATTGGAAATAGGGACAGCCGAAAAACAGCTTTCACGGTGGGGACTGGCATTGCACCCAGCAGCTACAGTATGTGCAAACACATTCTACACAACTAAATAAAGGGAATAAAGAGATCTTAGGGAAGTATTACAAGCCAAAGCAGCATTTTTCTATATTCAGTAATATAAAAAATTATCAAAACTGTATTTAGTTGTTAAGAAAACAATTTAAGTAACAGATCAAGTTTCCTGTGACCACCAGGTCAGAGAATAAGGTGACATAAACTTCTTATCTGCTTGCCTGTCCGAATGAGTTAATAAACTATAGTTTTCTACAGCCTATATTTGACAGGATTAGTTGTTACTTGGTACAGGTGAAAACGTGAGCTCTGCGTGGTTATAAAATGAGACAGACCGATATATAATCCAGCAATGCAGTAAACATGCTGAGTTTTGGTACTTAAATGCTGATGATCTTTTATTAGCTCTGTAACATAAGTCAGAGAGAACCGACATTTAAGCACTGATCTCTAGACAGGGATTTCCTCCGAACATTGCTGAAAGCTCTCATATGGCAAAATAGATTTCCTAGTGTGGTGGCTTTAATAGACACATTACTTTAATTTAATCTTTCTGTTCTGCCATGAATGTACAAATCCAAGTCTGACAATAGGAAAACAAGCAATTCAAATGTGCAGAAAGCTCAACGAAGCAAAGCTGTTTCAGATCATGACTGGCTGAATTCTCACTTTATTTAACAAATAAGCAATTTCTAGATCTTATTATACGAAGACACTGAATAAAACCTGGTGTAACTACTTTCAACAAGGGCCATAAAATTGAATTTGAAAAACTCCAAAAGATATAGTAGGTAAACCCCAGGGCATAGCTCAAGATGCCGCTTCTGCTCTAGTTGAAGAGTATCACACAAAGCCTAAAACAAAAGCAATGCATTGGGCATTTAATCGATGGAGTATTGTTTGACTACTTGCTGTAATGAATTACATTGTTCATTTGCTTACCAGGGTTACAGTCTGTCAAAAGAGAACAAATAGATAGCAACACTTTTGATATAGTCAATGCTGGACTCCAGTTGTCTTTCAGAATATCCAAGCAGATTACTCCTTGGCTGTTGATATTACAGTGATAGATTCTGGTACGGAAAGTGACCTAAAATGCAAAGCGACAAAGATGGTTAGGCTTCTATATGCATTAAGTTTATGTTTCCGTAGCTGAGAGTAATACGAACTAACAGCTATCACTGGACAAACTAACTCTGTTTTCAATTATTCCAGCTTTAAGAACATTGGTTTCTGCTTAGACACTTAAACGGTCATACATTCTCTGCCAACACTGTCTTGCTAAGTGTAGTCTGTTCACTAACATTCTCCCTTCTTGCTTAAAGGCTCTTGTTTTTGTGGTCTGTATACCACTGTTAATATAGAATCAGCTTAGTTATTCTCTCTAATTGAGCTTATTTTATGTTTTCCAATTAACACATTCTAAACATGGTGTATATATACACACACACTTTTTTTTTGTCTTTGGGCAACCTACCCACTGACCCAGCTGCCTGTGTTATTTGGTGCTTGAGATTCCCTTTTCTTTACTTGCCTCTAAAATGTGTCTGTCACCTTGCGACCGGTTCAAACCAGTGTTCTCAAGCTCACATGTATACAATGGGCACTCAGACATAATATCATTTATGTATGACAAATGGTATAGCATTTTCAAGTCATTCTTCTGTATATGACATCTTTCCATACAAGTTGCAAACCGTGTACTGAAGGAGTCAAAATACAAACTTGTAACAAGCTGTTTTATGTGTAATATTGTTTTTGAAAATTAGCAATAAAACATCTCAGGTTCTGAAACATCTGATTTTGCCAGAATATCATTAAAAGATTTGGTAATATAAACAGACATACGGTTTTTGTTTTTTTTTGTTATAGGGCTTATTTGCAATAAAATCACCCAAGAAACACAAATGCACAAACACACACAACTCTACTGTTATGGTACATGGCTCATCACTGCCTTATTTTCTTTTTCCATCCTGTTTTATATATGGCTAGAACTACAAATAGCATTGAAAACCACAGGCAAGCAATGGATTGTGACTCTCCAAAATGACATGCATAGTTTGAGATAAACAAGAAGCAATGTCAATATGCAAACTCAACCCAGCCCCTCTATGAGAAAGGTCCTTCCTCTTTATAATGGATGAGTTAGACTGTTTTCTGATTAGTTATAATGGACAAAGTAAGAAAAAAAAACATCTAAATCTGGGCCTATGTATTTTCTATAAACTAGTAAAACATATAACTTATAGAGTATCTAAGGAGGTCGATTTTCTTTTTCATCCGCTGTGCTGTCCACCCAGCGAGTGTGGTTCCCTACGGCCCTATTTCGAAAGGGCTGTTCGCTCCCAGTCAGTTCCGAACACGGTGCTCTGAAAGGCAAGTTTACCCCAACCAGCTCCCTAACCAAAACCCTAAGTACCCCCCCAACGCAGCCTAACCCTAAGTGTCCCCCCATCCCACAGCCTAACCCAAAGTCTCCCACCATGCAGCCTAAACCTAAGTCCTGGCGGCGGCGCTTCCGAAAGTGAATTCATAAAAAAAAAAAATTATTCTAAGAGGGCTCGCATTGGAAATAGGGACAGCCGAAAAACAGCTTTCACAGTGGGGACTGGCAACGCACCCAGCAGCTACAGTATGTGCCAACACATTCTACACAACTAAATAAAGGGAATAAAGAGATCTTAGGGAAGTATTACAAGCCAAAGCAGCATTTTTCTATATTCAGTAATATAAAAAATTATCAAAACTGTATTTAGTTGTTAAGAAAACAATTTAAGTAACAGATCAAGTTTCCTGTGACCACCAGGTCAGAGAATAAGGTGACATAAACTTCTTATCTGCTTGCCTGTCCGAATGAGGGCCCAATAACATTCTTGTTTAAAGGTGCAAGTCGCCACCGCGAATGCTGTCTTTAGAAGTGGAGACAGCCAAAAGATAGAGAGGTGATTAACACTCTCTGGGGAGTTTTAGGCAGTGGGGAAGTGAGGGTTAGAGTTATGGAAAGGGAGTCTTAGGGTTAGGCTGGGGGTAAGGGAGTCTTTGGTCCAGATTTAGAGAGTTTGCCCATAGCAACCAATCAGATTCTAGCTGACATTCTCTAGAATGCAATAGTTAAATAAGATCTAGAATCTGATTAGTTGCTATGCGCAAGCTCTCCGCTCTTTCAAAACCCACAGCTTAGTAAATCTGGACCTTAGTGTTAGGCCGTGAGGAAGGGATTCTTATGGTTAGGCTGTGAAGAAGTGAGGGTTAGGATAATGGAAGGGGAGGGTTAGGGTAATGGAAGGGGGGGGTTAGGGTAATGGAAGAGGAGGGTTAGAGTAATGGAAGGGGAGGGTTAGGGTAATGGAAGGGGAGTTAAGGTAAGGGTAATGGAAGGGGAGGGTTAGGCTTAGGATTAGGGTAAGAGTTGGGGTTACATTTATACTTACTCTTTGGCACAGCCTCTTCAGTGTATCGATTGCTTTGCCTCTGCAAGGCAAAAGCAATCGATTTCCCAGCCAGTTCAAGAGAAAGGCCCTTTCGAAAAAGGGCCGTTTCCACCAGCGACCCAAACCTCTTGTTTTGAGGTTACTGACTACTGACTCATTGACCTTCTACCAGGTTGAGTCTTGGCCAGTAAAGGGTTACAGCAAAATGTCCTCTGAAATATCTTATCACAGAGGGAGAAATATCTAATAAATGAATGTCATTTTAAATCATGGTCAAATATTCATATACTGCTACCTAAAAAAAAAAAAGAAAGATATGCTAAAGCAAACAAGAAAGTTTTATGCTTGAAGTCAGTCAATTAATGTTTGCAGTATCCTAGGGACAAATTAATGAGCTGGCTCTCCATAAAATATATGGTATACCCTAGGAATAAATAGCCAGCAAGGTCACATACAAAGTACACAAACAGAACAAAAGCCCTGTTCCAAGCCACAAAGTAGACAGAAGCTTTACTTTCAAATATGAAGGCCACAGTATTTAGTTACCTTTGGTGGCTTGAAAGGATAATCAGATGAAAATGTGATATCCAAAAAAAATACTCCCCCCTCATAGACAGATCCTGGTGGTCCAAGAATAGTCGACCTCCATTCGTAAATGTTGTCCCCCTTCGGTCCAGCACTGTAAAGAGGGGAAAAACAATATTGACTTGAATAGGCAACAATTTCCACAAAAACACACAGGTATTTTTTTTCTTTTACTTTTTAAGGAAAAGATTTTGTCCAATATATCTTCTCTTCATAAACTCATAAATTATAAAGAAATAAAATAAATATTTTTTTGTATAGGCAACTAGCATAGAAAAAAAACTAAATTCCAAAATATAATAATAGCAGACATTTAACATGGCCAAACCAGGGAATTCAGAGAACACTGAAAACCAGAGAAGTGTTGTCTTCTTGACAGAGTGGATGTATCTTCTCTACATAAACTCATAAATTATAAAGAAATAAAATAAATATTTTTTTTGTATAGGCAACTAGCATAGAAAAAAAACTAAATTCCAAAATATAATAATAGCAGACATTTAACATGGCCAAACCAGGGAATTCAGAGAACACTGAAAACCAGAGAAGTGTTGTCTTCTTGACAGAGTGGATGACACTATTAACCTCGATGCACCTCTTTCTTACACCATCACTTACATGAGGACTTGGAAATGTATTCCTAACACTGTCAAATAATATCTACATGTGAACTCAGTGTTACAGGTTTGAACAATGCATTCCTTCAGTATTTATCACAGCAAATTACACAATGTTTGCAAGGTTTTACTTCAAAGAATACAATGAACCTGTTGAATGATTAAATTAATTGTGAGACTTGGATAACCTTTTCAGACTGAGGCCCGGATCTTACTGCCAATGATTTTTTGAGCAAATCTGTGATTAGCGGATAAAACGGGATCCACAAAAGCGTTTGCTCTGCTAACATCACACAAGCGGACTTCCAACAGCTACACTCCAACTACAAATGCCTAGAATATGCACTATAATACACTAACCAGGCCTGTAAGTCTGCATAGAGTTTAATGTGTTTCAATTGGGTAACACAGGTGTGTGCTTATACACAGTGCAAAAACAAATAAAATCTGATCCAATCACATAAAAATAAATAATTATTTTAAAAAGGGGGAAAATTTTAAACAGAAAATTTAGCACTAAAATTTGAAAGATACCAATATAAATATGAAAGTAACAAACACAGACATGCTTCTGAGTAGACAGAGATAGTCACATATACTGTAGCCAGCTACAAAAAGCTAACCTGTACCTACATGAGCAGAAGAGATCAGTACATCTATTTTAACTTGTACCTGTTTTTCCCTTCTACAAACGGGTCAAAACAAACGAACTAAGCAATGAGCAGAGAGAAGAACAATTAAAAAGGAGAGCGGATAAAAGGTGTTAAATGTTACATTTATAAGAAAAAAAACCCAGATCCTTACATTTAAATTATAAGAACATTTATATATGGACACAGAACTTTTATCAATAAAATCTACCAAAATTTAAAACTAAAAATATACATATTTGTTCAGAAAAAAGTTACCTAACACCTTCATCAACTTTCCACCTCTTCAATCAGAAATATATATTAATTATCATGCTAATTTTGTTTAGAAATATAAACACTGAATAGTGGCTTTTTCTCAGCCAATAAAGATATTGCTGCTAGTAACTGTTAAGCTGTGTACACATAAGTTTTGCAGGAATTACTGTGAATAACGCATATGTGCAGTACACAATATATGTCTATATTATGATTATCAGTTTTTTTTTTAATATAGCGCCATCATATTATCTAGTGCTTTACCACTTTAACAATCATTATAACATGACTGTGTAGGTACAAGCTTACATTTTATAGTCAGATAAGAACACTATCACTGACCAAATTAAAAATATTCAGAAAACCACTGAAATAGCCATTAAAACACAGCACTTCTGCCAATAACACAAACACACTGCATACAATAAATTCAGCTTTGATAAAGCAACTGAAATAATATGCACAATTAACTTATAATAAAACTTGTAATAAAAGCAATAAAAACATGCGAGCTGTAAATGCTAGCAGCAGATTGCTATTTACACAGAACAAGCATTGTTATGGTTTTTTTGGTATTGTTTTTTTTATTTTCTAAGCCAGCATTCTACATTAAATTCCCTTCAAAACAAAACAATCTTTCCTCTGCAATACAGAAAAAAAAAATCGACATATTTAATTACAAACAATGCAATTTGAGTAATCATTCATTCCATCAGTTTGTCAAAATTAGCAGCAATGATTTAGACAGGGAAGGTTAGCGTTAGGCTGTGGAAAGGAGAGGGTTAAGGTTAGGTTGTGGGGGAAAGGGATTGTTGGGGAGGAATTAAACTTCACTGTCCAGGTGGAGTCTTCCTAGAGACAGCAGTGGCGCTGCCTAGCAGGAAACTGATGTAAAATGACAGACCTCTCTGCTGTAGTGCCACAAAGTGATCTGATAAAAGACAGATCAAAGCGACAGACTAAACCTGTGCAAAAGCTGTAGCGTGTACCCCAGCTTTACATTACATTCAGTCAAATAAACTGAACCCAAGAAGTTAATTAAGGCTGAATTTGTTTACAAATAAGAGCAATTGCCGGATAAACAGAACAGTAAAAGAAATACCAGGGCTGTGTAAAGAATAAACATTAAATAAATGAACAAACATTCAGTTATGAAACATAATTGTGGTTCTTTGGACTAGTCATCCTCTAAAAAAAAAAAAAAAGGACCTACTGTGAATGAATTTACATTATTATATACAATGCCAGGATAGGGTTTAATATAGCTCTGTGATGGTATGTGTTTTACTTCAGTCTTTCAAGTTAATAAATGCTCAGTCCTGCATAACATAGGAAATATTCCCTGCAATATGATTTACATAAGAGATACATTAGGCCTCATAAAACAAAATAACTACTGTATGATAACAGTCACAGAGGCTTACAGATGGATTAATCACACATAATACAAAGCACAAATACTGGAGGTCACGTTTAATACCTCTTAAAATTTTTGACATATCTATTAATTGAAGATCCACAACAGTAATCCGCTCTGGGGTCTTTCAGTCAATGAATGAATTTCCTTTTACCTTACAATATACATCCATATTATATATGCAATAGGACACTATGATAGCAGCTACTCTCAGATGCTGCACACCGATAAGATAAATACAAAGGCTGTACAGTGTTATACAACAGAACAAAAGAAGGATGAAAAAAAGCCAACGTGTAAAAATTTAATCAATACTGAAAACAGCACCATGGGCCAGATTTACTAAGCTGCGGGTTTGGAAAAAAAAGGAGATGTTGCTCACAGCAACCAATCAGATTCTAATTGACATTCTCTAGTATGTAATAGTTAAATGAGATCTAGAATCTGATTAGTTGCTAGGGGGCAACATCTCCACTTTTCCAAACAAGCAGCTTATTAAATCTGGCCGCATGACTGTTTCTTCATGGAGCTCCATCACTCTGCATAAAACAGGTAAATGTAATTCAGGAAACTACTGTTTAACATAATTCTGAAAACTGAAAGGAAGAAAAAAAATGTAAACACACACACACACACACACACACGAAACATATAATTTAAATGAAATGATCAGCCTGAGCTTTTTTTTTTTTATTGCTCAATTGTATATGAATGGACAGAAGAACAAAAAATAAATATTGAGAAATGGAAATCGAAGGACTAACTGAATATATTTGTGTTGGTAAACGTATATGTTTGCAATGCATTTCCAAATAGCGCATGATGTCGAGCTAAGCGTCCATTTTTTTAAAGGCTGTCAGCCATCTTGTTTTGTGCCAGGGTCAAGTTGATATACTGGAATGGTTACCCTTGAGTACTTTTCAACTACATATGGCACATAACTTGCCTGCAGATGCCCCAGCCAATGTCGCAATGACCAGAACGCCCTCTACACATAAGCTGGACATGTACAGTGCTAAAATCCGCTGCTATCACAACTCTATAATTGAGCCAAGTCATGCAGAGTTGAAAATGAATAAATGTAAATAAACTTAAAATGACATGATGGAAAGGATTTATTAACGTTACATAATACTAAAATTGCACAATTACCAGGCCTAATTGGAATAAAAATAAAAAAAAAACCTGCTACAATCTAAGTGTAAGGTTGTATTTTGGCTGTGATGTAAAGCTGACACAAATACCTGTGCGTGGCACAGTTCTACTGTTGTCTGCCGATCATATTTCATATTATCTCAAGCAATAATACTGCTGGCACCATCACAAGTACTGAATAGTTGACACAAATATGTTTCCCCGGAATGTAAATGAGAGAAACAGCATTTTACGATGTAGTTTTAAAGTTATGCATTTTATTGTGGTATGAATGCTTTAATAGTGCAAATAATCATGGCTTGGTTAGAGTGACTGATAAAATTCATATTTCATAAGATGCAAGTCTATTTATATATCAGACAGCCTATACACCTGTTTGAGTGACAGTTCCTGCATTCGTCAGATACACTTTTCTTTACTGATCACAATTACTATAGTTTCCCTTCCTGTAAAAGAAATCTTCCCTGGCTTCCAATTTTTGCTTTATTCCTCTGCTATCTTTTTTTTGCCTAAATTATAATATTTCCATAAGAAACCAAATGATCAAACTCTTTTTCCCATACGTACACCACAGCAATTCTAGCATGAGATTAAGAATAAAAGACGTCCAAAAATATATTTTTCCAGGTTTCCTCACAGAATCACAAGTAATATAAAAAATACGACCTGTGGAGATTAAAAACCGTCTCAGACAGCAATGAACACATCTATGCTCCAGCAAAGGGCCCTGAAAAACAAGTAATCTCAGTGCATAGCTGTCAACGCTCCCGGAGTATTAGGGAGAGTCTCTAAAGAGTGGGCGATATCCCCGACTCCCTGAAGTGTTTGTCAATCTCCTAACTTCAAGATAACAGAATTCAAAAATGGTGTCCTATGTCCCTGCATTGAGGCATATGTAGATAGCAATTTTCATGGAGGCCAAGATGTAATCAATGACTGGCAGTTAGCTAAGATGACATGACTTCAATAATTGAGACAAAAATGCAAAATACACTTTGGTCTCTTGTTAATCAGCTGCATTGTCAATTACTTTCAGCTTTTCTTTAAAGATGAAGAAATCAGCATAACTCCTATTCACAGTCTTCACAATAAAGACTGAAAGTATTATTCACTGACAATTTAACAATCAATAAATACTGATGTTGCCACTTTTATAGATAAATAATTTTCCTGGCAGCGCCAGACACACCCATGGGTAAAGCTATTTACAGGAAACACCCCTTTTGGTGGTACAGGACACCCCCCATTGGTGCAGCACCTTTACAGTGCTACCAAAATCTACCTGATATTCATTTGCAAAAGGTGGCAACTATGTGTTAATGGTCCCTGAGGACTGAGGTTAGAAAACACTTCTCTACAACACCCCACCCCATATTACCTGCAAATGCCCTTCAGTTCTCCCCCAGGTCTTCCTTCCATAGTTCCCTTGCATCCCATGCTCCCATCCGGGGTATTCTTTATAGTATGAAATCACTATGCCAAGTGTATCCAGAGCACTGGATGTGGTTCTATATCCTTGTAGCTCTTGTGCAGGCTGGAAAATAGTGGACAGCTACAGAGCATTGTGTGCATATCACGTGCCACTGATTGGGATGCCCTGGTTTCTATTAAGTGGTCCATTTAAAGTCTTTCTATATAGATGCTTGGCTACAGAAACTCTGTTGAAAATTCCAGCTTCCAGATTGGCTTTACAACAAATAAACTGACTATTCATTTCAGTGCACCACCTAGAGGATATACTATGCTAATGACAGTGGGGTCATTATTATAGCATAGCAATGACACTTTATGTTAAAACCGTCAATCATTAAGGACTATGTATGATAAGTAGAAGAGGAGGAGGAGTTCCTCAAACCCTATTCATACATACTTACACAATAAATGGGATTTAAGAATGCCAAGAAACTACTGCAATTACTAACACAATATAGTACCGCTAATGTTGAAAAGGGTCATTGTTACTTAATAACGTAGAAAATGATCTGCCATTATTATTTATTGAATGGCTGGGAGCAGATTCTACACATTACAAAAACTCGCTCACATCATAGCAATCGGCTAAATTGCCATCATATTACAGCAAAGCCCCCAGCATAAATGCACCTCCACAACGCAACACCAAATATTAGTAATTGCACATTAGAACAATTATTGATACCAACCAGTGGTGAACAGCAGCACCCTTTCCTTTCACTAATCCAATACCACCCTTCTCTCCACACCAATACAAATAACAGTAACATACATACAAATCAGTCTCCATGGATGGAGCAGTAAGATACCAATATTATGCAGGGGGTGTTGTAGTGTAGGAACATAATTACAAGCTTGTATGATGAAGACAAGCATGATGTATACGGAGAAGATGATCTGAAAGTGGTGGATATACAAGAAAAATGAGGTTCAAATCTAGGTAGAGTAAAGTGGTGAACAGAATAAACACAGGAAGTGGACATTAGGGAAATTATTTATATTTCTTAATGTTATCCCACACTGGCTTAGGTTTACCATCCAAAACCCTACTTCATCCTACTTTTCCCACATACCTCCATACTTTTGCTTGCTTTAAAGTATTAATAAAAAACATAATCATTAATATTGTTGTAGTAGCTTGCATCCTCAGTGAAACGGCTTGCAAGTTTAAGTGAGTTTAAATCAGAATCAAGTGACTATTTTCCATCTACAGTGTATCTACCTGTGTGAATCGGTTTGTGTCTGTCTCTGTGCTGTGCTTTCTTGCTAGGTGTTAAAACGAAGTATGAAGAGACGCCCGGAGGAGGGGCTGAATCTATTGTGATCAGCTGTCAAAGATTCTATATTAATAGGCTGCTGACTCATTTCAGCTTGCTCATTGTTATAGCTTGCATCCTAAGTGAAAGATTGCAAACTTTAGCGAATTTGAAACAGAATCAGGTGAGTTACAGAAACAGGTGTACAAATATTGACGCTACCATTAACGATTATTATTTATATTATAATATATTATATTTTTAGTTTAATTCATATTACTTTTCTTATCTATTTATCTTATACACATAGTCAGTGCTGTGCCTGCATATTTACACACAGACTTTTCAACTTTTCATTATTATTTTTATCATTGTTATTAATGTATAAATCCAATTATATTTGGATAATAATTTACCTTCCACTCTTATTGTATTTATACTCTGACTGACTTCCTATCTTTAATTTATTAATAATTACCTTCCTCCCATTTTGCTTATTACTATTAATATAATATTAATCACAGCCTTGTAAGCATGTCTCCAGCCTCCCAGTATTCTCCATCATGTGTCCGCAGACCCCCAGTAACCCCATCATGTATACCCAGCATCCCATATCCCACTTTTCCCACAGTCTACTTTAGATTCTACTTCTGCAACTTCCTTGTCTAGCTTTCTTACGGTATATATTTTTGATGCAAAACTCTTACTTTGCCTAGGTTTTCCCACTCCATTTCCTTCTCTTTATTAGGAAACTACATTTCACAACCATCCCATTCCTCTCCCTTTTATCTTATCTAGCCTGCACTGCAGGAAGCATCTAGACACACTCTATACTTTACATCTGGAGCCATTCCTCAACTTCATCATTAACTTTATTGCCCACTAATTTTCTCCTCTTTGTCTCACTTCCCTGATCTTCATGACTCTGCCTTTTGTCTGTCCCAGTCTCCTAGCCCTGAGCTATTCTACTCTATCCATATCACTCAACCTCCCTAACCTTCCCTCCTCAATGTCTTGGCAAGATCCATCTGTAACAAGCTCCCAGCCATACATGATCTGTTCATCTCTAACTCTTTCAACCTCCTGGCTCCCACTGAAACATGGCTCCCCCCCAATGACTCCACCTCACCCACTGCTCTGGCCTATGAAGGTCTCTCCTTCTACCACTCTTCCAGAGATGGTGACAGTCATGGTGTCGTCAGCCTACTATCATCTCCCTCCTTCACTTTCCACACTATCCCCTCCCAAGCGCTCTCATCTTCTCTTCCTTCTAGGTCCACTCCATCTGCCTTTTCCATCCCCTAGACCTCCACGTTGCTGTCATTTACTGGCCCCCAGGTTCTTGCTTGCATTTCTTTGAGAACATTGTTGCATGGCTCATACACACACACTCTCTCCTCTGACCACCCTTTTTCATCTTGGGTGACTTCAACATTCCTGTTAATAACCCCTCCCACTGCAGCACCTCTACTCTTCTCTCTATTTTCTCATCCTTTGGCATGACTCAATGGACCACCTCCCCTACCCACACACAGGGCCATTACCTTGACCTAGTCTTCACCCACTGCTACGCTCTGACTTCTCCATCTCTCCATTCCTCTCTCTCTGACCACCGCCTCCTCTCCTCTCCATCCTCACCAGACAGATCATCAGAACCCTCGACATCCCCACCTTGTGGCGCATTGTAAATAAACGATAAATAATAATAATAAAATTCTTACCTAATCTTACTTCTTGCCAGACAGTAACGGTTATAGTATGTGATAGCAATGTTAAGCATGCCGACAGTTAGTCTTCTGACAACTATAATGCTAACAGGATTAATTGATCGGCATTCTTCTGCCTAACAGGTTGTTAACTGGAATATTGCAATGCAGACTTGCTGTCATTTGCATTACAAAAATCCTAACTCCAAATACCTCTAATGCAGGTCCAGTGGCCGACAGAAATGAGACCACCACCAGAACAAGAGAGTGGAGAAGTTAACACTATGAGAGAGAGAAAAGATGACAGAGTGGACAGGAGAGAACTAAAAGAGTGTGAACAGAGGGGACAAAACCAGAGCAAGGGAGGAAGAGGCAGCGGGGACAGAGCCAGGAGCAAGGGAGAAGGAAACAGCGGGGACAGTGCCAGCAAGGAAAGAAGCAGCAGAGACAATTAAAATGATCACCATGCAGAACTTTGGGCACACCTGTAAACCAGTGGAGGTCTGCTGTCAGAGTGGCCCTTTTCCGAAATGTATGTTTTATACCAGCCATTTTTTTAAATGGATCTGAAATCAATTGCTTCTGCCCTGCCGAGAAGAAGCAATCAAACAGCTCCAGTACGAATCTTCAGTGGCGAGAGGTAAGTATTTATCCAACCCCAATCCTCCCCCTTCTATGACCCTAACTCTCCCTTTCACGCAGCTCGACACTAAGACTCCCATCCCAGCAACCTAACCCAAAGACTCTCCTTGTACACGCACCTACACGGTGCGGCAGGTCTGCATCAGTGGGTGCTGGATTTTTTAAATAGTAAATGGGTGAGTAATGCTGCAAAGAAATTCAGTATACTTAGACATTCATCAGTAAAACGCTCTAATTAGTGATATTTTCAAAATACAGACAGACGAAAATGAGGCTGTCTGTATTTTGGAAATGTGATTTTCTCTGCGGAGAAAGCATCTCCCTGCAAACATAACATTTTACGAAGTTGTAACTAAATTGCAAAGCATGTTATTTGTGATTCAGTTTTAATTACTTTACATTGCTCATTACATAACATTAGTCATTTAATCTAAAAAAATAAAACTAACTTCGTTGAGAGCAGTTTGGCTTCAGTGTTGCCACACTGCCTCTTACCATAGTAAGTCCAGAGGGGTAGCCACTCTAGTTCATAAAAATTTTCAGTTCACTATTTTAGATGAAGTAAGAGCTGAAGGTGGTAGATTCCTTCTTCTAGATGTGGAAATTTGGAATGTCAAATATACATTGCTTAATATTTACGATTTTTATCAATTTATTGTCCAGTTTCTGGCCACAGGACCACACCATCTTTTAAGTCGCAGCTTCTTCCTTATTCATTCCACCTTCCAGGTCACGGATCCATGGTGTCTTTTAATCCAGGAGAGAAAGCCTATACTTTCCACTCGCAGGTCCACCGCTCATTCTCCCGCATTGATTATATCTTAATTTAGGATGGTCTATTGCAACATACAGTGGGAGCGCATATAGGAGACATTGTAGTATCTGACCATGCTCCAACTTCACTAACAGTTCGTTCCGCTGCCCTCCCCTGGCGTGATCGCTTTTAGCGTTTCCCCAGCTATTTATATAATTCAGCTGATTTTAAATTACAGATGGCTACCCACTGGGGTAATTATATTGATGACAACATCCAACACGTTGATAACCCGATGCTGATGGGGAGGCCTCCAAGGTGGTCATGCGGGGGCATATGATTCAATACGTGGCCCGTCAAAAAAAAACCCCGTAATTAGGCACAATATGACACTCTCCATGCGGACATGATGGAGGCCTTCACCGCCTATGCGTCTGATCCTACTGATGCATCCTTTGATTTATATTTGCAGGCGCGAAGGTTAGCGGAGGCCTTCCTTACCCCTCCGGCCAGAACTGGGATGGACAATACACAACACAAATATTTTTGCTGGGGTAATAAAACGGGGAAACTGTTGGCCGCTATAGCTAAAACTTGGACGAAGCGGTCATAAATCACCACTATCAGACACAGGGAATCCACTCAACTTCTAACGCGCACCACAGACATACAAGCACACCCCACTGAATAATACATTGCGTTATATAAAGCGGTTCCACATGACCAATCCCTACAAACTTTGCTTTTACACTCTGCTGGAATGCCCACTTTATCCTTAGATCAAAATAACAACTGATATCACAACTGATGAAATCAACTGGGATATTGCCTCGCTCCAGCTGCACAAAGCACCGTTCCCGGATGATGTCTTGCTGCATATAGGGAATCCACGTTCCTCCTTGGGCCTTATCCTTAAACTTCTGGACGATTTTGGGAAGATCAGGCTTCCGAGTCAACATGTAAAAATCAGTCGCACTATGCCTTCGGTTCCATTGTGTTCAACCTGAGTGAGCGATGGACCTGCTGTTCACAAGCAAAGGAATCTGACCCATGAATTGGACGGGTGGAGGTTTCCTTTTTGGGAAGGGCGAACCTTATAAAGATATCGTTCCCTAAATTTGTTTATCTGTTTCCTACTCTACCCCTAATGATGTCTAGGAGGGATGCCCAGAATATCAATGCACTTTTCAGAAAATTCATCTGGCAGGGAAGGGACCTAGAATTGGCCTCTTAAATTTACAGCAACACAAGTCACATGGAGGGATTCATTTTCCCAACTGGTTACATTATAATTAGGCAGCGCTTCTCAGAATCGTTAAAGATTGAATTTTTCTGCAAAACGTTTTCACGGATAGTTTACTGGAAGGGGGATTCCTGTCCGGAGTATCCCTTGTCAGTTTCCTCCACCAACATGACCAGGAGGTGCCCCCTTTGGTTAGGGATAATCCCTTGTTGTGGTGAACCAGGAAGGTGTGGCACTTGACTTAACATAAATATCATCTGAATGCTCATCATTCTCTACATCTTCCTTTCCTTGGAAACCCGGAGTTTCAAGATGGTGCCGCATCCAACCCCTTACACTTTGGCGTAGGGGGGGGACTTGATGTATGAGAGGCAAATTGTAGACGCTACCACAGGGAGACTGCATACGTTCTCTAGAGCTAGTGAACAATTTCCCTTCCTGAGAGGCCATCAGCTGGCCTATTTATAAGCCCAGCATTACAATAGCTATATACTTCAACTACTTACACCTACAGATATAAAGAATTCCTTAGACTCATCCCTTCAGAATATCTCTACTTCTAAAAAAGCTATTTCTACAAACTACAGGCTTTTGCAATCCCCTATTGAACATGAAGCTAGTGTATCAGGTCTTAACAAATGGACCCAATCCTTCCCTGAGCTTACGTGTGGCGATCTCCTCAAAGCTCTTAACTACTCTAGAAAAACAATATCATCATCACAGTATTTGGAGATGTACCTAAAACTCTTCCATCACACCTACTATTACCCACTCCGCCTACATCATATGGGAGCCCAGGCTTCTCACCATTGTCCCAGATGTGCAACGCCAGAAGCTAATTTACTACATTGTTTTTGGGACCGTCCCTTGTTGCGGCGGTTCTGATTGCAAGTTAAAAGGTTTGCAGAAACACATCTCCTTAGTTACATTCCCTTTACTGCAGAATGGGCCATTTTTGGCATTTTACCAGCTGGCCAAAGAGTAGAGAGCACCACTAAGAAGCTCCTATCAATTCTTAGCTCTGCAGTGAGAAAAACAATTCTGCAGACCTGGGTTAGTCCCTCGATTCCCCTTTTTACTTTGTTTAGAGAAAAGCTTCATTTTCTATTTCGAATGGATTGGATAGAGACACTTTTAGAAAAAAAAAAACCCCAAAAAACAGAAAGATTTTTTGGAGTCTGGGAAGCATATATGGAAACACTTCCAAACACTACTAAACTTAAAATCCATAACTCCCTTCAATATACCACATGGTACCTTAAGTGCCAGGTTAAGAACGATCCTCCATTAACAATTGGTCACTAACTGGGGGAAGGGATTGTGCAGCAAAACTCACCTGATGAAATATGCAATTTAATATAATTTGTGTTAAAACCTACATTGTTAATTACAAAAACTGGAATCTTAAAAACACTTCTATGTAATTTTACTTTAATTACTCAGTTTATATGCTATTTACACTTTTTGTACTGAATGCTATTGTACAATGACATTGTGTATCAATAAAAACCTTTATTGAAAAGACTAAATAAAATAAAATAAATAAGTGTAAAAGAAAAAACATCTTAAACCAAAATACAGTGCGGGTCTTAATCATGATAGGCAAATGATCAATGTTAAACATAGCTATGGAAGCATTAAAGTAAGATATATTGATCTGCAGCCCTTGCCTGCAGGAGCCCATTTTGACATTTCACAGACTCATTAGCATAGGTATTTCACTAACCTGTGAAAGACAAATCTATTATTCTTTTGAAATTTGTCAATTTTCACGCAAGAGTAAGCAAACACAGATAAACACTGACACATTGCCTTCTACTTGCTCCTTGTTCTGTGTGCATGGAACCAAACAGCTCCCCTGGCAACATGATTTTTGACTTTATACAATCATTATGATCTTCATAACTGAAGCAAACAAGTCTTCAATGAAAATTCAGACAGCACTAGACTATAAGCATCCTACATAAACAGAGAATAATCTTTAGGAAATGCTTTCACAACACAGAAATATTTGTACAGATTACGAATTAATAGAGTGGCAATGACTTACGCTGTGCTACTTGAGAAATGATTATCTGGCAGGAAACTAAAGCGGCTATCTATTAAAAAAGGAACTCCCTCTAGCCTTTAATCTATAAATACCTAATTATACTGTTTAGAGAGAAAAAAAAACAGTACATTGTGTATGCAGCAGGAAGTCCAATTTGTAATAGTAGTCAGAGAGGGGAATTCTTTCTGAACCATTTAAAACCATTATATGTACAGTTTTCATTATTTTAATACTTAGTTGTATATGAATTAATGAGTTGCAATATGCACTGACAAACTATTGACACAAATGTGTAGTCATATGATGCCATATAATGCCACAATATAAGATGCAATGACACCCAAAAAGTGCTCCAACATGAAGCATAAGGTAAAAATACAATGCTCAACTCCAACGCACATTTCCAGCAACTTTGTATAAATGCTAGCAGAGGTGCAGTATTTCCATTTCACCACATAGAAACAAACCACACGAACAGTCAAGAACAGTACATAGCTCAAAATGCAAACAAGCAGACTTATAGGCTTTTGTCCTTGACCAAAATGTGCTTTACATTGGGCTATGACTTATGCCAACTGGGTTACCTTCCAAATCATTGTGGATCGTTAAACAGCACTTTAAACAGCAATAGCTAAAACACAAAAGTGAAGGGAAATAATCAATCACAAACTGTTTATTTACCATACCTGGCCATCTAATATCATTGGCTATGTATATAGTTTACATAGGCACCATGACAGCTGTAGTCGGCAAAAAACAATAAATTCTAAACATATGTCCTATTATAAAAGAATCAATTACCAAATGAAAAAAAAACCGGTGGATTTGAATTCTACATGAACATTATAATTGTGTATGGCCCTTCTGGAATATATTAAATAACCTTCAACTATATAACCTCAGTAAATCATTTGGCACTTAATTCGCCTGATGCGCTGTCATTTATGTACATTCTTAACATTTTCTAGTGGTCTCAATAAAACAGATCTTACATTTATTGATGCCACTTTTACTAGATTGCTGCCCTTCAAAAGGGAAACAAATTAATTGAAAAGGAGACTAGCAATCATATATCGTCTACATGTATCTGATAAAAAAAGATATATATAATTGCCTTAAATGGACAGGCATAACAAGCAAATGTACTTCTATACCTGTTCCTATTGCATAACCTTCACAAAAGGTCATTGGAATTGCTGCAGTATTATTGCTATTCTTGCCCGAATCACACAGGTCCAAGACAAGAGACAGTGAAGGGAAGGCCACTGGAAAAATATGGTTCTATGAGCAGTTCACCCAAGAAAAGATCACCCACGTTCATTTTAATTACAAGAATATTTCAGATTCAAATTTCTTCAGACAAAACCTGTGGAGAAAGCCAGTAATGCTAATAAAGCTAGTAATGCGGTGTGACTTCAGCTGTACTTGCCTCCTTTGTTCTTCTAAAACAGACCTACATATATGTAACCATTATTATAACATTACTTAGAATGTACAATCCTAATTTGACTACCAACCAAAACTACTATATAAATGATATGCAATCATAAATCATATGCAAGTAATGAGAAGGGTTCTCAATAAATTAATGTTAGCAGTTACAGAGGACCATATTCCATATATAAACACAAAGTTTGTACTGAATGGAAGAAATTGCATGTAAGTGGTGCTTATATCCATGTTCTTCATTGACAAAACACTTTCCATATGAAGCAAGTCTCCTTACCACATTATTAGTATAAGTGCTACTCACTGAACCAGCACAATGCTGTGAGGCACAAGTGAGTATCACTTGTGCCTCACAGAGCGGAGGTCATGAGTTTGTGTGTGTGTATAT
>WWET01002516.1:113379-138421 GCA_011038615.1 Limnodynastes dumerilii
TACGCCCGTTAGCGGACGTATTCTGTTACGTTTGGAAAAGTTAAGGTAGGGTTTGGGTAGCGTATTTTCACAAAATACGGCCGTGCAGGGGGTGTGTTAAGGGTAGCGTAGCGAATTTACGCACGCGAAAATTCGCTACGCGAACTAACGTACAGCAAACGTTGTTCAGGATCTACCCCAATGTGTGTAACTCTCTTTTAAAAATTCTCAAAACAAATAACTATAATTTTCTAATAACTAACCACACTACTAATAGGTGACATCAGTGACTGCACTTTAATGTCATGGTTCCAGTTGGCACAGAATGTGAAGGCAGTTAAAAGAAACTTGGCCTATCCAATGTTATTTTATTTAACACACACTGGGGTAGATCCAGAACTACCTCCATCTTCCATAGACGGACGTAATTCAATGAACAATAGGTACTGTGCATGCGTAGTAGCTATTGTACGTAATCTGCGTATCGTTTCGATATGTAGGTTGTGTATATGCGGTCTAAAAGACCGCATATACGCAATCTACATATCTATGGAAGCCGGGCGTAGTTCTGGATCCGGCCCACTATCCTTATATATACAAGATATATACTTCTATTTATCCCAAGCATGTCTGATTTTTCTGTGTTAGCCTCTACTGCCTCAGATGGGACTCTGAGGAAGTCGGCTTGACCAACGAAACGCGTTGGTCCAGCACATACAGACCGAATGGTATCTTTGTAAAAGCGCTACTTGGACATCTATATACGTCCGCTACCTTTGTGAGTACTCTATCTTTTTATACTGCACCACCAATATTGAATAAAAATACTGTACCAGATTGCCTTCTCTCTGACTTTTCTATTTTTCTGAACGCTGACTTCCACCGAGACCAAGCAACGAGGAGAGGCTGACTGGACAGACGCAGCAGAGGGAGAAGTTCGGCAGAGCAGCCTTAACAGCTGATGTTGCCTAGCAACGCTACACACAACAGCGAGGGCGGCATAAACAACTCAGAGACACGTACAGAGCTCGGGTTCCACGCCACTGAATACAACGCTCCAGATCTCTAGAACCAATACCAACGAATTGTGAGTCACACAATACCTCATTATTATAAACGGAAAGACTGAGTACACCGCTATTTATATATGCACTTTGAACAAATATTGTTTAACATCCTAAGAGGGGTATCCCCATTGCTGTGAACCCCACAGACATACGGACTCCCATTTTGGGAACTAGACTGTGCTATTACAAACAGATGGGACTCAATCGGTTACATAACACTATTAATATAACACCCCCTTTGTGCACCTTATATTTCCACAGTAGTGAGCACCAGAATGTTGAAATTCTATTTGGATTCAATATATCTATTTGCCTCAGATGGGAGGCTATTCTACTGGTTATCTACCCTTTCATTTACCTTGAAGTTTTCTGCACATTTCCTCTAAATCTTCCACCCCTCTGATTATACACATCCCCTGTGTTTAAAAACGTCACCCTCTACCTGGTTACATCCCTTTCATATCTAAAAGCTTCCATCATATCCCCCCTGCCCCTTATCTGCTTCAATCTATACATGTTTAGTTCCTCTAGTCTTTCTTTGTTATGTGACACATGTCAAGTAGCATTTAAGGATTATACTACTTCTCTCTCTCTGCAGTAATGCCCTTTTATAGGTGGTCATTGATACTGTCTCACCTGTAACACAGTGTTCAGTTTTGGAGGCCATATCTCCGAAGGACATAAACACTTTAGACACTGTGCAAAAAAGGGTAACTAAAATGGTGCATGGCATGTGTCACAAAACATGCTGAGATGCCCACTATACAACTTAAACAACAAATGCACTGGAATACACACACACACGCGATAGATAGAGTGCATCTGGAAAGTATTCACAGCGCTTCACTTTTTCCACATTTTGTTATGTTACAGCCTTATTCCAAAATGGAATAAATTCATTTTCCCCTCAGAATTCTACACACAATACCCAATAATGACAACGTGAAAAAGTTTTTGGGAGATTTTTGCAAATTTATTAAAAATTAACAACTAAGAAATCACATGTACATAAGTATTCACAGCCTTTGCCATGAAGCTCAAAATTGAGCTCAGGTGCATCCTGTTTCCTCTGATCATCCTTGAGATGTTCCTACAGCTTAATTGGGGTCCACCTGTGGTAAATTCTGTTGATTGGACATGATTTGTCTATATAAGGTCCCACACTTGACAGTGCATGTCCGAGCACAAACCAGACCTCCGAGACAGGATTGTCTCGAGTCACAAATCTGGGGAAGGGGACAGAAAAATATCTGCTGCCTTGAAGGTCCCAATGAGCACAGTGGCCTCCATCATCCATAAATGGAAGAAGTTGGGAACCACCAGAACTCTTCCTAGAGCTGGCCAGCCGTCTAAACTGAGTGATTGGGGGAGAATAGCCCTAGACAGGGAGGTGATCAAGAACCTGTTGGTCACTGTGTCAGAGCTACAGCATTCCTCTGTGGAGAGAGGAGAACCTTCCAGAAGGACAACCATTTCTGCAGCAATCCACCAATCAGGCCTGTATGGTAGAGTGGCCAGACAGAAGCCAGTTTACATTTAATATTGTTTGGTTTCTTATTAATGTGCAAACTGTGTATTTTAATAGGCTGAAACAAGGTAAATTCAGTAGTTGACTTTATTGCTATGCCTTGTTGAAATGTAAATGTTACTTATATTATTTGTACTGCTGTGTTTCTTTATAGTACCCCTATAATACATTAGTTCCTGGCAAAAAAAAAAATGTAAACAATAAATATTGATATAAGGCAATTACGCACATTGGGGCAGATCCAGAACTACGCATTTCCGCGAATTTACGTGTGGCGGAGACGTAAATTCGCAGATTTGTACGCACTGCGCATGCGCACCGCAGAAAATACGCACATTCACGTAGCGTATTTTCAAACGTATGGGTAATTCACGTATTGCTAACGTAAATACTTACGTGTGGGCGTGCCAAATTTACGTTAGTGACCAATACGTGCGTTTTACGTGAAGTAGGCGGGGGGTGGTATTTAAAGTGTACAGTATGGGCGTGCTAAGCTGCGTACGTTCGCGTAGTCTGTACGCCCGTTAGCGGACGTATTCTGTTACGTTTGGAAAAGTTAAGGTAGGGTTTGGGTAGCGTATTTTCACAAAATACGGCCGTGCAGGGGGTGTGTTAAGGGTAGCGTAGCGAATTTACGCACGCGAAAATTCGCTACGCGAACTAACGTACAGCAAACGTTGTTCAGGATCTACCCCAATGTGTGTAACTCTCTTTTAAAAATTCTCAAAACAAATAACTATAATTTTCTAATAACTAACCACACTACTAATAGGTGACATCAGTGACTGCACTTTAATGTCATGGTTCCAGTTGGCACAGAATGTGAAGGCAGTTAAAAGAAACTTGGCCTATCCAATGTTATTTTATTTAACACACACTGGGGTAGATCCAGAACTACCTCCATCTTCCATAGACGGACGTAATTCAATGAACAATAGGTACTGTGCATGCGTAGTAGCTATTGTACGTAATCTGCGTATCGTTTCGATATGTAGGTTGTGTATATGCGGTCTAAAAGACCGCATATACGCAATCTACATATCTATGGAAGCCGGGCGTAGTTCTGGATCCGGCCCACTATCCTTATATATACAAGATATATACTTCTATTTATCCCAAGCATGTCTGATTTTTCTGTGTTAGCCTCTACTGCCTCAGATGGGACTCTGAGGAAGTCGGCTTGACCAACGAAACGCGTTGGTCCAGCACATACAGACCGAATGGTATCTTTGTAAAAGCGCTACTTGGACATCTATATACGTCCGCTACCTTTGTGAGTACTCTATCTTTTTATACTGCACCACCAATATTGAATAAAAATACTGTACCAGATTGCCTTCTCTCTGACTTTTCTATTTTTCTGAACGCTGACTTCCACCGAGACCAAGCAACGAGGAGAGGCTGACTGGACAGACGCAGCAGAGGGAGAAGTTCGGCAGAGCAGCCTTAACAGCTGATGTTGCCTAGCAACGCTACACACAACAGCGAGGGCGGCATAAACAACTCAGAGACACGTACAGAGCTCGGGTTCCACGCCACTGAATACAACGCTCCAGATCTCTAGAACCAATACCAACGAATTGTGAGTCACACAATACCTCATTATTATAAACGGAAAGACTGAGAACACCGCTATTTATATATGCACTTTGAACAAATATTGTTTAACATCCTAAGAGGGGTATCCTCATTACTGTGAACCCCACAGACATACGGGCTCCCATTTTGGGAACTAGACTGTGCTATTACAAACAGATGGGACTCTAAAATCGGTTACATAACACTATTAATATAACACCCCGTTTGCACCTTATATTTCCACATTAGTGAGCACCAGAATGTTGAAATTCTATTTGGATTCAATATATCTATTTGCCTCAGATGGGAGGCTATTCTACTGGTTATCTACCCTTTCATTTACCTTGAAGTTTTCTGCACATTTCCTCTAAATCTTCCACCCCTCTGATTATACACATCCCCTGTGTTTAAAAACGTCACCCTCTACCTGGTTACATCCCTTTCATATCTAAAAGCTTCCATCATATCCCCCCTGCCCCTTATCTGCTTCAATCTATACATGTTTAGTTCCTCTAGTCTTTCTTTGTTATGCGACACATGTCAAGTAGCACTTAAGGATTATACTACTCTCTTTCTGCAGTAATGTAATTTTCCCCTCAGAATTCTACACACAATACCCAATAATGACAACGTGAAAAAGTTTTTGGGGAGATTGTTGCAAATTTATTAAAAATCAAAAACTAAAGAAATCACATGTACATAAGAATTCACAGCCTTTGCCATGAAGCTCAAAATTGAGCTCAGGTGCATCCTGTTTCCACTGATCATCCTTGAGATGTTCCTACAGCTTAATTGGGGTCCACCTGTGGTAAATTCTGTTGATTGGACATGATTTGTCTATATAAGGTCCCACACTTGACAGTGCATGTCCGAGCACAAACCAGACCTCCGAGACAGGATTGTCTCGAGTCACAAATCTGGGGAAGGGGACAGAAAAATATCTGCTGCCTTGAAGGTCCCAATGAGCACAGTGGCCTCCATCATCCATAAATGGAAGAAGTTGGGAACCACCAGAACTCTTCCTAGAGCTGGCCAGCCGTCTAAACTGAGTGATTGGGGGGAGAATAGCCCTAGACAGGGAGGTGATCAAGAACCTGTTGGTCACTGTGTCAGAGCTACAGCATTCCTCTGTGGAGAGAGGAGAACCTTCCAGAAGGACAACCATTTCTGCAGCAATCCACCAATCAGGCCTGTATGGTAGAGTGGCCAGACAGAAGCCAATCCTTAGTAAATAGCACATGGCAGCCCACCCGGAGTTTGCCAAAACGCACCTGAAGGACTCTCAGACCATGAGAAACAAAATTTTCTGGTCTGATAAGAAAGATTGAACTCTTTGGCGTGAATTCCAGGCGTTATGTTTGGAGGAAACCAGGCACCACTTATCACCAGGCCAATTCCATCCCTACAGTGAAGCATGGTGGTGGCAGCATCATGCTGCTGGGATGTTTTTCAGCGGCAGGAACTGGGAGACTAGTCAGGATAGAGGGACAGATGAATGCAGCAATGTACAGAGACATCCTGGATGAAAACATGCTCCAGAGCGCTCAGGACCTCAGACTGTGGCGACGTTTCATCTTTCAGCAGGCGACGGCAGACGTAGGTCTTGATCTGCCACAACGACCCTATGCACACATCCAAGATATCAATGGAGTGGCTTCAGGACAATTCTGTGAATGTCCTTGAGTGGCCCAGCCAGAGCCCAGACTTGAATCCGATTGAACCTCTCTAGAGAGATCTGAAAACGGCTGTGCACCGACACTTCCCATTCAACCTGATGGAGCTTGAGAGATGCTGCAAAGAGGAATGGGCGAAACTGAACAAAGAAAAGTATGCCAAGCTTGTGGCATCATATTCACAAAGACTAGAGGCTGTAATTGCTGCCAAAGGTACAAAGTACTGAGCAAATGCTGTAAATACTACTGATTTATTAGTTTTTGATTTTTAATAAATTAGCAAAAATCTCCCCCAAATTTTTTTTTACTTTGTCATTATGGGGTATTGTGTGTAGAATTTTGAGGGAAAAAATACATTTATTCCATTTTGAATAAGACTAACATAACAAAATGTGGAAAAAGTGAAGCGCTGTGAATACTTTTCGGATGCACTGTACATAAACATTTAAATGCTCTAACAAACTAGTATTGACAACCACAGATATTGGTTATTAGCACAACTGCAGCAAACATAGATTCAACCCTAGTTAAACATGTCACTAATCCAAAATACTCAGTGTGTTCCCTGATGAAAGGTTCATTAAACAGAACCTGAAACGTTGAAAATCTCTATATATAATTAGAAAGGCAAATATGGCATTTCCAAGGCTTTTTAGTAGAGGTTTTTCTGGTATTTTATTAGAATATATTCCAATGTTTCAACCACAAAGATCGTTTTTTACGAGGTCAACAAATATACAGAGCAAAATCAACACATAACCCAACACATATACATACATATCTATCTATCTATCTATCTATATAAAGTTTTACACTGTTTTTGACCCCCTATGAAAACCACTTCATGAGGTTGAAACATTGGGATAAACTATGATAGAATACCTGAATAGTTTTGTTTACCCTCTGCTAACAAGCCTTGTGAGCGTCTTATTGGCCTTTCTATTTTGTTTTTGACTGTTTTAAGATGCACCCCAAGCTGGTTATCTCATTTTGAGGAGTGACTGTATCCAGTATTTTTTTTTGTATCTATGGGCCTGATCCAGGTCTACGCAAAAAGCCGATCTGCGCAATACGCCGGGCAGATGTTGTCCGTAGCAGCGCCGTAGTAACGCCGGAGGGAGCGACCCCAGCGTTGCTACGGTCAGGTTAGTGTAGAGAGGCGGGGGGAGGGAGAGTAATGAGGCTGGGAGGGCGGCGTTATTGTAGTAATGCCGCCGTCCCAGCGTAGTTACACTCCCTTACACCGGCTGAAGTTAGGGTAGCTTTCAGCCGGCGTAAGGGAGTGTAAATACGCTCTAAAGAGATAGATAGATAGATAGATAGATAGATAGATAGATAGATAGATAGATAGATAGATAGATAGGAGTGTGTGTGTCTGTGTTTATTTCTCAAACCCTAACATACAAATTTCAGTTAGACGTGATATTCTGCTGTTAAAAGAGGAACATACAATTTTGTAATTAAATAAAATGGTATATTGTTATATTATGTCCAAATCTTGGCATGAGGCAGGGAAGCAACAGATCTTAGTTATCACTTATAAATGGTGAGTTTGGAACGACATAGGACACTTTACCATTTTATTTAGTTACCGATAATATTATACTCCTCTTTGGCTAAAAATACTCCTTAAAAATGCTATGAGGATTATTTTTACTCTAGCAAAAAGACATGTAGTGCGATCACTGTTGATCATAAAAGCCAAATGTGCAAGTAAAGTCAAACATGATTCTATCTGTGAAGGGTTGGTTGTTTGGTCTCATCATTAGAATGCAAATATAGCCATCATTTCCAAAGGTTTATTATATTCAGTTTTTGAACAGTGGATAAAAAAAAAACAAAAAACAAAAAAAAAACAACAAAAAACCACAGGTACAGACAACCCACAAAGGTGTCTTAAAAGATGTCAACAGTAGTTTTAGTCCCCAATCTGTAAGTGAAATTAGCTTTGTTTACATACTGGGCGAATGATGCAATTCCACATGGAATTCATTCTGTTGGAAGCTCAAACCATACAAACAACAATGTAACACTTTGTAATGTGCCATGATACAGTTCTTAAGCCATTATACTTCCTTTGAGACTGGGGTGATGTAAATTCTAGATTAAGACAGATAATAAAAAGAATGTTTAAGTAGTACAAAACAGAAATTTGATGCACATTTTGGACCTGATCCAGAGTTGCGCATCTGTCTTTTTTATTTGGACGGAAGCACAGCTGAATATCGCAGCGTGCATGCTCAGAACAGGAAAGCAGCTGTCTGTGCACCCGTGTGCTGTGCTCATATTAAAACAAGAAAAGGGGTATTTCACACGTTTAAATAGGTGCAGTAGCTGTCTGAGGTACCTGTGCTTCTGTGAAAATCTTACACCACGACAGGGGATGGTACTGTAAATCAAAGACGCAGGTCATTTTTAACAGGGAAATAAACTACACATTAATAATTTAACATTGAAAATGTATGACTGTTTAACTGTTTAAAAGACATTTCTGCTGTTAAAATAATGAATTTCCTTTTTGTTTGTCAGACTGCTGCTGCTATGCTCAGGTATTACTGTAAGTAATATAGAAAGAATTTAATAAACTGTTTTCAGACAGAAAATGTTAAAAAAAAAATGCCTCTGTGCGTATGGCTCGGCTCCGTCTGCGCCAGTCCCTTTTCACAACGTCCTATACAGCTTTGCATGATTCGGCAGAAACACACAACTTCAGATCTGACGTATAACGCTTGTGCAATCCACTTGTGCAAAAACTCTGGATCATGGATTATGTTCTGGGAAAAAACACTAGGGGCCAGATATACTAGGAATAGGAAAGTGAGAGCTAGAATCTGATTAGTTGCTATGGGGAACATCTCCACTTTTCCAAACCCGCAGCTTAGTAAATCTAGCCTTAGGGAGGGGTACTCAATTTGGTACACAGACCCAAGGTTCTTGATCTAATGCTCACTAGTCATTTCCGTGACAGTGTGCTTGGAGTGTAGCCCAAATTTTAACATCACTGACGTGACACTATGCATTACTTGGTCTAAGAATTCTCCTGTATGATAATCACATCATTCAGGCAGACCAACCAATTCAACTGCCACTGGCCAATTCTTTTAGGTAAGAGAGCCCCGATTATGTAACAGACACGCTGTGAGGCACTGAAAGCCTAGACTAGTAGTATGATATTTGGAGGGGATCCCAAAATTTGGTTCTCTATATGGAAGTAACATCACCCATTGTTCACACGGACTTCAGACCAGTGGTTGAAGTGGAAATTTAGAAGTGGCAGTATGGACATATAGAAGTGGCATTATGACAATTTTTAAATACCGGTAATAGTGAATGGAGATTTACAGCTTTTTAATTACCGGTAAATCTGTAGCAGAAGTGATGGTTTGGCATACCACCGTATACCCCTCACTTCCAGCCCTGCTTCAGACAGTATGACCCTACTGTAACATTTCAGATCCAAAAACGGAAGTGTACTGAAAGCCAGGATCAGTGGGCACTCTGTTAGCACTACATTGTAAATTGGAATATAAAGCCTCTCATTGTAAAGCGCAATCTGGTCAGGAGTATTGTCATTGTCAGCAGTCGTCGTTAGGTGTGTTTCATTCCAATCGGGACGTTCAGACACGTGCACTGATCGCAACAACAGAGATTTTTTTATTCACACTGAAAATGAACAGTTATCAGAAAGTCTGGATCTGGTCTTATGGTTTCACCACACTGAATGGTAGGAGTCTAGTATTGGTAGTATCAGATTATATACAACATAAAGTGCAAATAGATATATATTACAGGTACAGCCAGTAAAAAAAACCTTAGTACTTTAAAGGAAGCCTCTTACACATACATTGAGCACAACTCAGCATCATAAACTTGACATATTTATTAGAATTCTGCAAACTATCCCCTCTACCCAACCAGGGAGGTAAAGCCATAGAGAGGAAATCACAGCATGGGTGTCCCACCACAATCATTTCAAAGAGCCCTTGTCAAACAAGATTAAAAGCATATAACATGTGATAACACAGATAAAGCTGCAATAATGCATTGCTTGTTCTGCACAGTAACATCAGTGAAAGGACAGCTGGCAAACGCTAGTGCAGGGATAACTATAGCACAAAAGTAGGAAGCAATAAAACATTTCACGATTGGTGCAATATGGCTCTATTAATCAAGGCAAGAAGCTAGAAACAGTAACCAGCTTTCCCATGAGATTTATACAGATTGAAGAAATCCCTTCCGTACTTTTTAGGACTGTTTAGTAGAATCAGAAGATAAATCAGATATGGTCATTTTTTGTCACATTTTTTCAGAAACATATCCTACCTAAATTCCCAAAAAGTTTCAGACCTCCACCAAGGCCACTAGATCAAATTACATTTACTATACTCTTTAAAATCCATTTAAAATTTAGAAAACACACTATCATTGATTTATGTAGGGAGGAGTGGTATTAAACGATTTTATCACCGTAAGTGATTTTAGAACATTAAGTGGCTTATAAACTTTCAATCTTTTGCGAATGAGATTCAAATAAAATATTACAGTGTACTGAAGACATACACATGTATAGAACGAGAACACGTCATTTTATGAGGCATATATTTCAGCATCCAGAGATGTATTAAAGCTCCATAAGATACCAACATACAAAAGTACTTCTCCATATATTACTCTTTTCACTATTGTTAATCTACTGTGATGCTGCCAATCATCAATGGTAATAAAGCATAGTTGGCCAAAAGTTAATTAAAAAGCAATGTAAAAATTTGTTGCATTAAAAACGCTTGCCATTAGAAGCCAGGCAATGAGTACTAATTACATATAGATTTTTAATTTTTCACTGTCTGACCCTGATGTATATAAGGAAACACAATCTGGTGCAGCCAGACTCATGTAGTTCCTCTTGGAAATTAATGGATCTAAATGGCCATTTTTCTGGCAATGCATTTAACGACAGACACAAATATCATGTTAAATTAAACTGTTAAAACCAACAAGGCAAGTTAAATAAGACGTATAAGTTAAATAAGACGTTTACCTTCCATTCATTCCGACAGCTACAATTATTTAGAGACTGCTACAAACAATATTTAATAAATTATATTTTCAAGTATTGCAAACAAGTTATATGGATTTACAAATGTGATTAATACGTCTTTTGCCATTGTGTTTTTTTTTTTTTCCATACCTAATGAATTTGGTACTATTAGCATTAATGCATTACTACCATTATTACTGGTGACAAATGGATACATTTACAAGAAAATAGACTTTACCAAGTTAAACAGTCCCTTTAACCAATTAGTTCTTGACTTTGTTAAAAGGTTTGCTGCCCTGTCACTGACAAGATAATGTTCACAGACAGGTCTAAACAAAGCAACAGTCTCCTGGGTATACAGAAATCTTTATGATTTACATAGGTCAGGCCAAATTAACCCAATCATGCGCCATATAGACAAGCTTAAGACATAAAAAAAAAAAAATTAGTGCATATACAAAAGCTCCATAATGTCTCATAACAAAACCTGAGGATCAGAACTAGTGTCAAGTTGTATCTATTCTAATTCTATGGTCTACTTCAACAACGTGTGTGTAGTCACACAAGACAGCATTCCAAAGCCATACAGACTTATACCCCTTTCAGACCAAGCTATCGACACGGGAATAACCCAGGTTGGGTGTTGGTGTGAAAGGGTCAACCTGGGTCTGTTGACCTGGGTCCACGACCCTGGTCGACACCAGGGTTATTCCCGGTCAGCCTAACCCGTTTAGCGGTGTGAACAGGGGAACCCAGGTTATTCAACCCAGGTTCCATAAAAAGTATGTAAAATTGAGGATGGGGAGCACTGTGTCTCAGCAAACACGGCTCCAGTGAGAAAGGCTACAAACCCCGGGATATTCTCGGGTTGTAGCTGTGGTCTGACTGATTCAACACGGCTAAAAGCCGTGTTGCTTGACCCAGGTTTAACAGAATGGAACAAGGGGGGCGCATCATAGTGCAATAAAATCTTTTTTATTGTAGAGCCAAAAGCCAAGAATAAGACAGACTCACACCAATAAGATACTTGTAAAGAAGCATGTAAAAACAAACAGTATGAACTGGCAGAGATGACGTCACTCATGATACCCAGCGTCCTGGAAACACGTGTAGGATAGCAGCGTCTCTAACAACACCAGCAGTATGAAGACATGTAGACCTGTCCCTAAGTGTCCCATGCCAGCAGCCTGATCCTAACCCCTCCTCTTCCATGGCCCTAACCCTCCCCCTAACCCTTCAAGTCCCTGAGGATGTCACTCACCTTTCCTGAGGTGTATGCGGTGAGTCTGTATTGGGCAGTGAGTCTACAGCGGGCAGCTGGTGATTTGATTGGCACGAAGTGTCCAGCGAGCAGTGCTTGCGAAAATGAATGGGCGAGTATGGCGTTCAGCTCACTTGCCCATTCCGGAATAAGAAATGTGAAAATTGTTGCCTATTCAAAATGGAGACAGCCGAAAAAGAACTTTTGGCTGTCTCTATTTCTAAAAGGAATCATTCCCGCTGGAGACTCCCACAGGGCACACACACGCGCACACACACACACACACACACACACACACACACACGTATCCTCAATCTACATACACAAAGAGGTTTGTACACTATACACTGTTGCATGATATGGCTTAATATACCAAATGTGATCTAACAGTGGGGATATCAATGGTTTTCAGTAACGCCTGGGTCTTCTTTCCTTTTTTGTATTTTAATAATTTTTCTCTCTAAAACACATACTATTGATTTTAAATATTTCACTATTGGGGTCCTTCCCTAATTGCTATTATTTCATTTATCCTAATCAGTTTATACTTCAACATTAAAGAAGTGTGCTCTTAAATAATACACAATGCTTTTTCCTTTTTGTTTCTGTAATGTAGTGGGGCAACAAGGTGGCTCGGTGAGTAGCACTTGTGTCTCACAGCACTCAAATCATCAGTTTGATTTCCCGGACTAGGCCTCATCTGTATGGAGTTTGTATGTTCTCCCCGTGTCTGTGTGCATTTCCTAGATTACCGGGTGCTCCAGTTTCCTCCCACACGCCAAAAACATGCTGGTAGGTTAAATGGCTGCTGGATAAATGAACCCTTCTTTCTGTATATGTATGTGTTAGGAACCTTAGTATGTTGCTTCAATGGGACAGAGACTGATGTAAATGTGAAATATTCTCTGTAAAGTGCTACGTAATCTGATAGCTCTATATAAAAACCTTTTAATAAATAAATCAATAATGCAAATCTTACATTTGATAAAATATTTAAGTAGTAATGGGTAAACGAACCTGACCATTTCATTGTATTTTCTTTAACAGGAAACTTTTAAGTTGCCCACAACAAAGAACTTAATTCTTAAAGTTTACTTGCCAGATGGCAGACAGGTAAACGTGGACGGACAGCCTTCAGACACAGCAGAGAGAGTGCTGGAGGTAATCTGGGCGCTACAATGTACCGTACTTCCCCATGTATAAGACGCTTCCTTGTATAAGACACACCCCGTTTTTAGAGCCTAAATTTAAAAAAAACTATTTTAAATGTATTTTTTAATGTATTATTTTTAGCATTAATTAACTAAAAAAATGGGGGCATCTTATACAAGGGATCAGGGAATTTAAGACTGAACTTACCTTTTCTGTCCATCCGGCGGTCCCTCAGGCAGTTTCAGGCTCTCTCCACCGCAGCTCTGACTCCGGCTGGCTCCCTGGCGGTGCGCGCTGTACACTGACGCTGTGTGACCTAAGGTCATGCAACGTCAGTGTACAGCGGGCACTGCCAGGGAGCCAGCCAAAGTCACAGCTGCGGTGAGAGAGCCTGAAACTGCCGGAGGGACCGCCGGAGGGACTGAAAGGTAAGGTAAGTTCAGCCTTATCCCCTGTATAAGACGCACCTGGTTTTAAGATCTATTTTTGGTCTAAAAAAGTCTGGATCTGGCCCATTGTGTTGTTCCATCTGTCACTAACTATTTACCATCTTTCTCTCATTGTGTTATTCTATATAACACAGTGTGTCTATCCCCTTGTTTAATCTGATGTTATATATATAAGTTCCACAATTTTCTGAGGATTACTACTAATAATAATTACTATTTCTAATATGTAGAGTGATTATTAGTACTTTATTATCTAGTTGTGTGATATTTTTCTACTGTTTGAACATGTTAAGCAAGTGTATGAAATCTATACTTTGATACATAAGTATTGAAGCATTATAGCCGATACTAGAGATTCTTTACTTACTAAAACCTACCCCTTGTTTCAGAACAAGAGAAACAAACAGGCATTTGGCTTCAAAGCTAAAAAAGTGAAAGAACCATTGAAAAAAAAAAAAGAATTAACATTTTGGTGAAAGATTGTGCTAATTACCTTCAGATGAACACATGGGTGTAGACAAGAATCAAGACCAAGACAACGAAACTATATTTAATAGACGTTTATAGGCAAGTCATTTTGTGAAGCAGACAAGTATCATGCAACCTACTGGGGAACTACAAGCCATGATATGCCAGGGCTTAGTTCCAGAACTTAAGCCTGGGGCTGGCTGCTTGGTGGGGGCAATAGGGATGTATTCTGTAAATATGATCTGATAATCAGACAGTCATCCTTAACTAAACATGTAAAGGTACATTGTAACCATTATGTTTCTATAGCCGGGGGAGTTCTGATATGTATGAACAAACTAGCCATGCCACAAACATCACAAATTCTTATGTGGAAAATAAAATGCAAATAGAGACTACATTTAGAGTGAATAGAAAATGATGGTTTTATGACAGAAACCCATTTTGCATTAAACGGTTTTGGATGTTTAATGATTTGTTTTATGAAAACTCAAACACAACATTAAAGCATCAAGAGCCTGTGAATGATTTTTTATATCACTAAAAACCTGTCAAGTTGAAAATGACAAAGATTTCCTTATTTTTCTCAATACAATGCTATTGTCAGGCATATACACACACAGGTCCGGATTCACAGTTACGTAGTTTTTGCCTTACGTATGTTGTTTTAAGAATTGAGCTACGAGGCATGCGTAGGGGCTTATTTACACTATCTATGTACCATATCTGTACGTAGATTGCGTAAGCATAGACTTTAGCAATGCACGTACAGAGATGGTAAACTATGTAACTGTGAAACTGGACCATAGTCTTCTTAATGGTGCAAGTAAATTCCCCTACAATATACTTTTTATGTGTTTGTGAGATTGTAGTACTACCCATGCTCTGGTTGAATATGATAGTATTGATTTGGAAGGATAAAGTTACTTTACCCTTACAAATAAAAAACTGCCTTGGCAAAACAAGCAAAAAAAGAAAAATGTGTTCGTATTTCCCAAGCTCTAGATAAATCCACTAATGACAACATGTCATTCAGAAAGCAGCTACCAGAGCATGATGTGACATGAAGGCAAGAGAGTGGGGCTGTCGGGCTACTTGTTCTTTGGCCAATTACACAATGTTCTACATAGTAAAGAAAATAATATCATAGGATCTCATGTCTGTCTAATGGCATAATTATGTTATATAGCTACGGGGAAATGACATCAATTTGCAAATGAATAGTAGGAACCCCAGAGGAATATTAGCATGTTACATTTGTTGTTACAAATAATTAAGGTAGTTAATTGTTAACCTCAAACTGTATTTAGTTGCTTAAATGCGAAATGTTGAATCAGACAAGCACATAATAAACATCATACAAGGAGGAGTGTTAGTGTGTAATGTCTCCATGATGTCTGTCTGTGTGGGTTTCTTGTGGGTGCTAAAGTTCCTCCAAAACTGTCTAAATAGACATGGGGAAGGGACGGAGGAATGATAAACCATACGCACTGTGTTGTATATAATGATAGTGATATATAAATAATAAGCAAGTCATTTTAGAATTACTAGCACAGGTTTGTAATCTTCATATGAGAGAAATATCCAAACAATGGGCCAGATCCAGACCCTCGCAAGCTTTCCGTATGTGCGGCTGTCTACAATTATGCATGGAAGAGAGTGCACGTCCCTTTCAATCCCCTCTCAGTAGTAGTTCTGGGACTACCTTAACCTCTATTCAAGAATCTACGTCCGTCCGGACACAGACCCAGGCGCAGGTGGTGTCCCCCACCCCTTAATTTGTATGCCTATTGCGTGGATTTGACATGTGTCAGTGAAGTGCCAGTCCCTTTATTGGAACTTCTAACATATGGAACGGAGTTCCAGACAGTCATCCTTAAATAAACATGTAAAGGTACAGTGTAACCATTACGGAGTTCCATATTTTAGAAGGCACGCTAGCGTATCATCTGGTGCGTGCATGCGCTGATGTTTCATGTCAGGAGACTTATGCAAATGACTTGCATAAGTCCCGACTTTCTTAATTGTGGATCCAGCCCAATGACATTACTGTGAGTATGACTGTGATGTTTCAATACGCATTTCTAAACATACTTTTACAAGGACAGGACTTTCTATCAAAGTAAAGGAAGAAAAATGAAGCAACAGGTTTATATGTAGGTGTCCTGAATAATAACGATTGATAACAATTATATACTATTATTTGTGTGTGTCACAATAGATGTCTAATTGATTGAATAGATCACAATGTATCTCACTATAAAAACAACAAAACAGGTGGCTTATACATAATTTATGAGATTCTATGGATACATCTTAAATCGTGTTTATGCCATGAAAGCAGAATTTAGCTTCCTGTTAAAATTCATTTACGCTTAAAAGTTTCTGTCAGTCATTTTACAACAAAACATTACTATCCTCTTCTTTTATTTCCCTTATCAGCAATTTGAATGTGTTTAGTCCTGCACAAACCTCATACAATTAGGACTAATTTGTTTTTGTTATTTTGTCGGTACCATCCCCCCACACAAACGATGGGAGTGAGCACTTACACAGTGTGTTACAATATTATCCATCCAGGGATGTTCCAGCTACTGGAGAATTCCCTCCCTGCCTCCTTGCACACCCAATTTACTGGACATCACCTCCGAGCTGCATTCTACAACGTCCGTGTGCAAGGACACTCTGTTTATGACACTTGGTTTCATATTAAAATATAGTTGTTGCTGCAATTGTTACCTGTAATAAACTTCTTCCCTACTATCAAGTGCTTTGAA
This sequence comes from Limnodynastes dumerilii, assembly GCA_011038615.1. NCBI lineage: Eukaryota > Metazoa > Chordata > Amphibia > Anura > Limnodynastidae > Limnodynastes > Limnodynastes dumerilii. The sequence continues at coordinate 130,350 of WWET01002516.1, forward strand.
TTTTTGCTTGGTCTTTAGTGTATTTTTTCCCAGTATAGTGAACATTAGAAAATGATTAAGATATTTTTGAAGGAGGCTGTAAGATATTAGCATTCTAAAACAAAACATAATTTAAAAAATGAACAAATGATTAAATATATTCTTAAATAAGCAAACCCTTGATCTACAATTTCAGATTATGACATTTCCAAATTTTCTATTAACATTTACACTTTCCACAATCTGGTAATATTATTGCAGACCGTGTATAAATAGACGGAGATGAATTGTATCAAAAGTGGTTGTTGATCATAGCACACTGTCATGCAATTATGTTAAGGACAACTCTAGAGGCGAATGTAGCACAAATGTAAAAACACTGAATTTCTATCCGTTAACATGCACACAGATGAGCTTTGCACTATAACATTAAGGGCTCACTAAAGGCTGGATCCAGACTTATGTGCTTGAAATGAGTTACTCCTGGGCTAAACTATGTTGATTTCAGGGGGAGTCAAGTTAATTGTATTCTGTGCATGCAGGGATATATCTTTGAATTGCTTACTGCACACAGATACTGACCAGCTTTACTATCTATCACACTGGTGTTTAGACTTAGGATAGGAAACATCACCTCTCAACTCTAATACTGTTTGACAACAGATAAAATATGACTCCCCTGCAATCAACATGGTTTATCCCAGGAGTAACTAATTTCAAGCACTTACTTAAGTCTGGATCCAGCCCTAAGTATAAAAAATAAGTATTCACAAACAATCCTACTAAATCTTTTTACTGCAGAATAATTCATAGGATAAGCCAGCCAGAGTAAAGTGCTTACATGATTTTAGTGACACTTTAGAAAACTCAAGATACTAAAAATCACTCAAGATCTTTATATGGAAATGTTATGGTAAACAATACTAATGTTACTGCTTGCAATCAGAAGAATTAAAGAAAGAATGATTACAGGCTCATGCACATCTTCATGCAACATTTAAAAACCATCAGGTCTTATTCAAAACACAAGAAACAAAGATTTCAAAAGTCACTGTAATTTCAGCCCAATGGAAATAGGGGAGAGGGGGAACAGTGTTATTTTCTTTATCAAGAAAACCTCCTTTTTATGTACATGCTAACGCAGTGTTATAGATTCTTTGTATGGAGCGCCAGACTTATCTTTTGTTTCTTATTTTCTTTACAGCTCATCAAGTGTTTTGTAAGAGATATACAAATTATTAGAAAATCATAAGATGGAACGTAAATCAATATAAAACCATGACTGAGATTTCACAGTGCAATTGGATTTAAAAAGGCAAATAACAATACCATTAGGAGAATGCAACTGAAAGTTATGAACCTGTAGCAATGAGTAAAGCTGGCCATACACTAGAGCGATTATTGCTCCCAGCATGTGGCTGCCAATAAACGGGACGATTTCCCCCTGGGGAAAGGTCCCGATATCGGCACCATACACTGCCACAGGCTGGGAGCGATAATCTCTGCTGGAGAGCCTGCAGCCAGCCTATTGGCTGGCTGCAGTCTCTCCTGATTGGCTGGGTCTCCTGTCAATCTTGACAGCAGACCCAGCTTTAACTGTGACAGGCTGCAAGCTGTATAGCCAGACAGAGGGAGAGAGGACAGAGCGCTTGCAGCCTGTCAGTGTGTGGGGTTCTGCAGCACGATTATCTGCAATGCCCACACACTGTCCGATATCGCTAGCGATAAACAATAATTTTTATTGCAAACCACCCGATCGGATTATCGGATGGCAGCCATTATTTTTTGATTATCGTCCGTTTTTGACAATAATAGGCACCATACACTACAGCGATAATTCGACCAATCCACGATAATTCGAAGATTGGGACGATAATCGCTCTAGTGTATGGCCAGCTTAAGAGGACGTAAAACTATACTCAATGGGGCTGATTCAGAGCTAAACTTTTTTTAGGTGCAAGTGTAGACCTGAGCAATACAATGTTGAACTGCAAGGGGAGGAAATTTTAAAGCAAAACTAATTTGGAAAACTGAGATGCTGTTTCTCATCTCAACTTTAATTTATAGATTAAACATAAAGCTATGCACAATTTAATTTCTATGTGTAAAAGTAAAAAAATGTTTTTCCTGCATGCAAAAAATTTATAATTAATTAACACCCCTTACTTTACAAAATGGTTTAGCAGAGATGTACACTTGACGCTGTTTTGCCCATAGTTTCTCAGGAACTCTGGATCAGTCACAATGTGAAGGTGGTCTTAAAATTACAAAATATTTATTAGCATAAAAAGGTTGAACTCTAACTTTGATTTCAGTTGAGCTGTTCACCTTACTGCAAACTAACTGTGTGGATGTTTCAACTGTCCAATTCATTATTCTTTGCCAGGTTAAACAGAAAAATCTATACTAATGCGAGGATGCCTTTTAAATTCTTCACATGAAACTCATTTTGGATAGATTACAAAATCATCATCTATTGGGAAAACATTCCAATTTTCCATTACAGGATTAAAAAGAATGGCACAACACCAAATATAAGCACACAGCTGAATTGCATGTATGTAAAAAAAAAACCCCTCTAAACTCAACCATGTGAATTCGATAGCACTTAAATAATATTTTGTGTCATTCTAATTGCATGTCTTCCACAGACTAGCAGCAACCACCTTTGGAGAATGTACCCTATGTGGCAATAATACTCCTATAAGCAAACAGTTCTGATGTATTATCAGACTATACACACTTTCTTCACCAAATATAACAGGTTGTGAGCTTAAGATGGGACAGCGCAAATCCCTAAAACTAGGTTATCAATACCTCAAAACTTGTTGCTGGCTTCTGAACTCTGCTATATATCATTACACGATGCTGTGAAAATAGGTACCAGCAACACAGATTTTAACTTATAATAAAAAAAGAACAAAAGGAAAGAAAATGAACCTCATGTGTAAAGCAACAGCAATGTGCCAAAACACAGTAACACAGTACATGTGGCTAAAAAACAGTACAAATGTGGTTATCCCTTAATACAATGATGGGTATCAGACAGTCCAAGGACCACACACAGCCCTCAGCTTCTTTATGTATTCATGCAATATTTGTTTGCTGTAACACTTGTGAAGGAGAAGGCTGGAATTAAGTCACATACAAGCATCTCTCTTGGATTATCTGTTTTGTGAAAATGTATTAACAAGATTAAAGGTTCTTCAGGAAAGCTGGTCTACAACTTCCCAAACAGATTGTAATCTGAATCATGAACAATCAGGTATTTCTAACTCACCTGCCCAAGAACCTTTTTGGTGTAAATGTAATATTAGCTTTATTAAATGCAAACAGAAAGACAATATTCAGAATTATGCTTGGTCTCCCAGAACTTGAGGAATAAACAACTAATTGGCCCAAATTAAAAGGTGCACAGCATAATGCAGCACCATGTCAGCAGTAAAAGAAACATGTTTGTCTAGGCTATTTTCTACTTTAGCTTTTAATAGAGGATATAAGCAAGTGCTAAAGCACACTACCATCCATCAATATAGAAGCACAAGCTCATGTTATAATGTATTGTGCTTACTTCTAGCTGTGTTATATTTGTGAAGCATATCAAAATTGCAAGTGTTAACATATAGACATAATATAAAACATGGGCCGATTCAGAGCTGCACTTACACCTTATTTTAGGTGCAAGTGTAGACCATATTGAACTGCAAGGGGAGGCAATATTAAATTATGAGAGAGGAATTGAGAGGTGAAGGTTCTTAGCTCAACTCTATTTTATAAATATAAACATAAAACTATGCGGTATGTGAGTTCTATGTGCAAAAGTAAAGTATTTTCTATGCATGCAAAAGATTAAAAATTAATTAAGTACCTCTTACTGCAAAATGGTTTAGCCGAACTGTACACTTACACCTGTTTACTCCCAAACTCTGAATCAGCCTCCATAAGTAAATGTGAGTTAACCTCAACACGTCAAACCTTTAACCAGCTCTACTTAACACCATTAATTAATCTTTTCTGTAATCTTCTATCATATAAACCAACTTTTACAACAGTTAATGTGAAACATATGAATACAGAAAAAGTCATACTTTAACATAGACAAATAAGGTCCTACCACAAATAAACAATATGCAATAATACAATTAAATATTTACAAATAAACATTCACATCTAACAAAAAAAAATGTAATAAAAATAAATAAATAAAAGTCACCTAATAAGCACATTTTGCATGAGCAGTTCAAGTTCTAGCACATTACAAAACATTTAGATAAGATATAAACACTAACAAAATATTTTTTATCACAATATAAAAGGTGATTCAACAACCATTCATGCATATTGAAAGAAAAACAGATCATCTTTGCCATTCATAATGAGGACAATCAATATGCAAATGACCAAATGTAATTCCTTTAGACAATGTTCAATCTCACAGCTATTCCATGCCAAACAACACAGCCTAAGAGAATGTTTAGATTAACATGTTAACTCAAAGATCTGTAATCACAGTAAAGAGGTTTCCCCCTACACATTTCAATAAATGCAAACTAAGTTTTAGCCACTTGTATCAATACAATTAATAAGAAATAAAGATTGTAACACAAATCTTATATGCATATTTATTTGACACATAGAAAAACAAATGTAACCAAAGCACAAAGTAATATTGCATACATTCTGTCATTCTTAGTGCTGCTAGCTCCTTTAAACATCAAAGCTCACATCTATATATCGTTTTTAAAACCAAACATTGTAACAAGTACAAGCTCTTATTTCTCTGCATATTTATTCTTGAAATAACGTAACAAGTAAATGGTTTACATACCTGCAGTTTGGTGGAGGATCGAGGGTTATTTCTGCTAACTCCTTCTGAATTCTGTAAGTGAAATGAGAGGCATTTCAAACACTCTGCAGAATGAGTCTGGGAATTACACTGCCCTCTACCATGATGTTGTTAAATGCAAGATTGGCTTTGCCTTCAGTAACGCTAACATGGCTGCTTCCTCTTTGTTCTCAGAGGCATAAACCAAATGCTGGAGCCCAGGAACTTAGCAGCTGTATTCAAGGGACATCCCTGCAGAAATGTAGGCTCCAGACATTGACGTAGGCAAGAAAACTTTTAGGTTTTCAATAAAGTGATCTCTTTTTCCAAGACAAACACTTTTTCACAGGAGAGATTTGCTTTCAAAGCTTATATGCAAATTAGGCAAAGGGGGGGGTGTGAGGAGGACTTTAGTAATTTGACAATGACTTTATAACAGCATAATACTGCTCTTATGAAGCTACCTTTGACATGCTTAAGTAAGCTGTATAATCCATTTCTTTAGCAGAATTGTACTTACTATCTTTTAAACATTTAAAAACTTAATATCCAAGCTTACAACACTAACATCTGTGAAAACAAGATTTATATTCAGCTAAATCCTGATATGCTCCGCAATAATTTATTTGGGCTCCATCATTTTTGCAGAAAACCGATTGATAGGCATTATTTCACTGCTTCAAAACTGTAGTATTTAACATGAAGAAACTATTTTAAGAAGCTGGAAAACTATTTATTAGGCTTGTTGTTCATTTAACTGCTACAGGTATTTAATTGTAAAGCAATAAACAAAAATCCTTTACTCTCATGAGCAGTATTAATAATCATTAACATCAGAGTATTAATGAAAAGGTTACTAATCTTACCCTAAGTATATAGCACGCTATGCACACAAAACGTTACTTAGAACAAGCTGTAATCGGACCCATTATTATGAACTAAGGAAAGCACTGGATAACGCTAATTGAAAATATGTAAATAATAAAACTGAAGCAACTTTAAAAAAAGTTCTTAAGGAACATTAAGCAAGGCAGATAATGGCCTTACCAAAAACCTCATATTTAAAACGCAGACTTAAAATAAACTTTGTAGAAAGGGGAAATCAGAAGAGAAACTGTGAAAACTTGTAAAAATGCAAGTGAACTTTAACATAACATCCCAATCATAATGTAGGGAGACAGAATTCTAATATAGGAAAACAGATTTCAAAATATGTTGGCTACTTGGAAAAAGGTACACGCAAAATACAATTACATCAACCAAATATGTTATACAAAGTTCTTAGATCTATGGTAACCCATCTTAAAAGCAGTCTAGTGGTTTGTGCCATTTAGCTGAGATTTTTGCCTGTCATTTAGGCTGTCGGTAATTCAACTAACTATGTAACCACAACACCCATTGCATGTTGCTGTTTGCTTATATCAATCAATAATCCAAGCTAATTGATAGAAGAGGGAAAACTTCTAGTGACCATGGTACATATTTCAGTATAAATCAATAACTATAACTTTTTATACCTGTATACTTGAGACAAGAACATAAAGTGTCCAGGAATGATTATGTATAGCCATAAATATTATAACTGCAAAGCAAACACTAGAAATAGTAAAGAATTTGCAAATTTGCCCCTACAGACATGTAGCAATGCCAGTGGGGCAAATTTACTTACAATTTTTGCAGAGACAATTATTTGCATGTGACATGAGTTCTGAGCAGGTTTTAACACTGCTATATATATATTAAAACTAAACTTTAAAGATACTTCTCACTTTCGTTCAATAGGGTTGTGTCAAAATCATTTTTTTTCTGTTCCTAGTTTGCATCAGCCCTTAAATACCTAAAATAGATTTTGGACCACTGTCATAACGATAAAACTAGAAATGTGGAAAAATCTTGACAAAACAGGTAAATATTGTATTTAAATCTATGCAATTATGACAACTGTTTCTGCATTCACTCTAGTATCCATTAACAAGTAATCAGAAAGAACCCATTATGTTTTTGAACAAAATATATGAGTTTCTCTTTGTAGATAGAAGAGAATTTACAGAGCATTACTATACCCTAACTTATCTATTAATTCATAATATGGTAGTGTCATATACACAGATGGCAAGGAGACTGTATTGTAATCAGGGATTATAACTTGGTGCCATTTGGGACTTTACTGTTGTCTTCTGTGAATGCAACCATTTTATTTGTTTCCTTATTCTATGCCATCTCACATTAGCCTTTAATGATTACCTTTTAGCACTCGTTGACAGCTTTGCAGTGGTTTTACTGGATAATTTGGTATTTTTTTTCTGTTGTACTGCTGACGGTTTTCTTTCCTCTTGTTCTTCTGGTTCGGGTGCTGGTGGATCTCTTTGATCAGCATCCGAACTTCCACTGCTGGTACTTGGACTTTCATCGTCCGACCTCTGCCGATCACTGGACATCTTGGTAGTGTTTACTTATTTCCAATATATGACCTATCGATGTAAAAAAAGAAAAGTATTTTAAATCGGTACTGCTACATTAAAACAGTCAGAAGTACACACCATTTAATAATCTTTTAGAGCAAGGCCAACAACTACTGAAAATGAAAAACACGTGAATAATCAACCTACATCTAGACTTCGGAAAAATAAACTTCTAAATAAACTTTTTACTATTACCATGTCAAAACTCTCAGACTATTAAAACCTCCCCAGAGTGACACTGTTTGCTCTGCATCATAGAGCACACTTAACATAAGCCAAACTCTGAAGCATTACAAAACTGCCTAATACATCTGACATGTGCTTTTAGCACAAAAAGCAACTCTTTAAAGGGATCCAAGTTCCTGACTGCAAAACATGCTTAATAAGACATATGGGTAAACTTCAAGCCAGAGCCAAAGAATTAATAACATGTGATATATAGTCTAAATAACACAAGTCACTGATGCCTTGTAAATATTGACATGACCCTGCACCAAGTGCTGTGCTTTCACCCTCTTTATCTTCATTGGGGCTTTGTGTTTTTTGTTTCTTTTGGGTGATCCCCCATGAATGTGTCAGAGAGAAAAAGGGGGCATTGGATGTGTAACACAATATAGATGGAATTGGGACAGATTAATTAGGGTAGATTATTGACATTGCTCCAAGCAAAATCCAGGGACATGCACGTAGTACACACAGACACCGACATTTTCACCAAGAGGAATACCCCTTAGTCCAAGGCGGACAGTGAGGGACAGTGTGGAGGGCAGAAGGAGGGGGGGCGCTGTGGAGGGCAGGAGAAGGTG
>WWET01002516.1:147727-159828 GCA_011038615.1 Limnodynastes dumerilii
TGCTGAACCATAACAAAGGATTTGGTTTATTGTACCGTGCTAAGATTGTGCTTTAAATAGGATGGGTCAAGAACATCTGTGCATATTCAAGATGTGGTCAGGTGCAATAGACTAGGTAGACAGATGTGTTACTAAATCTGCACCATATTTTAAAAAGTGTCGTCGTTCAGTCAACTGATCAAGACACATCTCTATCAGTCTGCCGAACTAGACTTGACTGTGTTATGTGCTCTGCTGTTTAAATCCTTTATATCACAATGTATAATGTGCTGACCTTTTGAAAAATAAATGCATATAACCGTTTAAACACATTACTCTTGATACATGAGGTGAGACTTGCCTGAAACAAGGATGTAAAAACTTGAAACAACATGTTTAAGGTTATTGTCAAAGATTTTGCTGAAAAGGTAAAGATTTTCCTAAAAATATCTTGAAATCAAGTAGACTTTTGACTTCTGTCCATAGTTTGAGTGAAAGGGATTCCATGAGCCGCTGCAAACTGCCATTTTCAACATACACACAGCAGAAAGCTAATTGTTGGTTGTGTGTATTTTAGAAAATGGCCCTATCACGAAATTCACACAGCAGACCAGCCCGCCATACCTGGCGGTTCCTGAGGCTCCAATGACCGGAGAGGTTGGTGCAGGGTAGGGGATGTAGGTTAGTAGGGTAGTTTTAGGGTTGGGCTGCAGGGAGGGGTGGAAACTAGAAGGGGAGACTTAGGGTTAGGCTGCAGAGAGGGGATGGAGCCTAGAAGTGGAGAGTTAGGGTTTGGCTGCAGGGAGGGGATGGATCGGAGAATATGCGACTTAATGTTAGGCTGCAGGAAGGGAGGGTTAGGGTAAAAGCTAGCACAAGGGTTGGGGAAATAGAGAGTGGTGCTTACCTATTTGCAGCAGGCAGGAAGTTTCTCAGGAGCTCCGTCTTCGCACATGGGATGTTAAAAAAGGGCCGTTCTCAGCCACGTACATCTGAGTGAAAGTTAACAAAATCTGACTGAAGGTGACAGGTGTACAATATATGTGATTGGCTAACTAAGTTATAGGAAGATTTTGTCATGAAAAAGGTTTAGCGGTATTACAAGCTCCATTTTGGTGCCCTCTTTGTCTTTTGTCACTCCCACTCTTCCAAATTGCAACTTTATATATAGTAATCCTAATCCTGTTAATAGACTAAGCTATATAAAAAACCCCACTTCACTTACCACCTCTATTCTCCTCACTGATCCGTGGCGCGCTGGCTATCTCCATTTCTCTTTGGTAAATGATGTAATGCAGACATGTGACTTCGTGTCTGTGTCATGCTTTTAGTGAAGACTCAGAGGGAGGAGGAGGGGGTGCATACTTCAAATCTGTGTAACGGAATGTTATACAGACTTGTCAGGAATCTGCCATTCAGAAATGTAACTATCTCTAGCCGACAGATTACTGATAAGTCTGTATGACTGTCTGTAGCATAGGTGTGCTTATTATTGTCTGTTACATTTGAAAATCTCCACAGGTGGCACTCATTATATCCCTTGTTCTGCAGGGAGACCTGGAAAACATGGACTGTTAGGGGTCCCCGAGGACTGAGTTTGGGAAACACTGGCCTAGATGGATATGCCCACTTGGGAACACAGCCCAAACCTTCAGTGGGAAGTGTTTTTGTTCTTGCTGGGTCAGAATGTTTTCTGATTAGTGGAGATTTTCTGATTTACTCTGAGAATGCACTGTGAGTGTAGAAAAGTGGATGTAATTCAACAGATTTAAAAGAAAGGGGTGCAAACCAGTAATTGCAAGTGCCTTGAGACCTCATCCAGGCTTACACTAAATGGGTGTTTTCTATTCACAAGGATTGGAAAATGTGTACATTTTGCTAATGCGCACAGCACTCTTTCATGACTATTTGAATACAGACTTCTGTACTGTTTGTGATTAGGCAAGTTCGGCTGCACGGGATGGGGGTTGTATTTAAATGTTACAGTAAGGATGTGCTAAGCCTACTCTTCCCTATGCAGACTTTGATGCACCCCCATTTTAAGTATGAACGCATTTCCATATCTTAAGGTAGAGGTCTGCTTGCGGAATGACAGGCTGAACCACTTCTTGGAGTTAATGTATAAAGAATACACGCTTATAGCATTTTCATGAGACATCATAATTGAAGCTTGGAAATCTATTAGCACTGTGCATGTTAAGGAAACAGATGCCTCCAAATGCACATCTTAGGATATGCATAAATATATTAAAGAGAAAGAGAGAGGTCAAATGCCACATATTGCGTAATTTAAAATCAATAAAATGCTTAATAACCTAAAACCTTCCTGCAATATTAATATTTACATGTACAACAAAGCAGGACATATTAATTCAAGTGTAAAACCTGATAATTAATGTTTTAATGAAGCTTCATAGCAAATAGATAATGCACATAAATGGTGCAGTATTATAAGAAGGACCAAAGATATTTAATACTCCGAGCACAACCTTATCAAATATAATCCACAAAGTAAATGGTTACTTTCATCTATCACACATACACTTGTGTGAAGCATTGGGATGGATCATAAAGGACAATTTTTCAGTGTCTGAGGGTTCGGATCATTGTGAGCATGTGCTCATATTTGTGCTACTCCATCTGATGACATTTTGACCCATCCAGAGAATTAACTCTTCTGACACATTCTATGAGGGGCTGTGTTGCAGTCACAAGTGGTAGTTGTAGTAGTGCCTTAGTATGACAATGTACAGTATAGGGATGCCCAGGGGCAGGGAGATTGGGCCTAAGTCTGGATGGGGAGGTTCGCAGCTGTCTAGCGTGTGCGCAGTGCAGAAAAGCTGTCAGAGGCTCGAAGCCTAAAACAGCGCTCAGCAGTTTGTCTCTGAGTGCTGTAAATTCATTATTAGGAGCTCTCAGCTGCTTATAAGCAGTGCCCAGTACTAATACGTGGGGCCAGATCTACTAACCTGCGGGAAAGGAAAAGTGGGGATTTTGCCCATAGCAACCAATCAGATTCTAGCTCTCATTTTCCTATTACATACTAGAGAATGTCAGCTAGAATCTTATTGGTTGCTATTGGCAACATCTCCACTTTTCCAATCCTGTAGCTTAGTAAATTTGGCCCATAGAATGCTGAACACTGTCTTAAGCTGCCAGCCTCTGGCATCTTGCTTACAGTTCGGGGAGGGGATGGGGGAGGGGTTAGGTGAATTTTTTGACAGTTGTATAGAGTGGATGCTGGACTGATCGTTTGAAATGCAGACAATGGCTTCCAGTAACGTTGCCAATTCATAATATTATCAGTCACTTTTCACAGCAGTTTCAACAGTGGTTGTGTCAATCCTACAGTTGCTAAGCAGTAGACTTCCAGCTGTCTCAACTGTTACTTGGCAGCCAACTCCCTGCTAAACATTGCTGCTTTGTCCTTACTTGTTGCCTAGCAGCCAGGGCACTGTTAATTTTTGCAGGGAGCTTTTTGTCTTCTTATACATAGATTAGCCTTTCCGTTTATTATATGGTTGTGCCAGCACTTCATTACCTGCTTGTATATTATCTCTTGATATAACAAGGTACAAACCCTGTGCTGCATTTTTGGACCTTGGTATATGGGGGGTGTGGGGCTCCGGTCAGAACGGCCGATTTTCAAAACGGCCGTTTCCTCCCAGCCAGTTGCGAACTGGCTGGGATTTTGATAGCATATGCCTCGATGAGGCATAGCAATCGATCCACGGAGCACCGAAAGCACCGTGCTCCAAAATGGTAAGTAAAAATAGTCCCCCACTCCGTTCCCTAATTGTAACCCTAACCCTCCTTTCCTGGCAGCCTGACCCTAACCCACCATCTCCCGCAGCCTGACCCTAACCCTCCCTCCCCTGCAGCCTGACCCTAACCCTCCCTACCTCGCACAGATAGTTTACTCACCTGTCCCTTGGTCCGGCTATAGCAGCAGCGGAAGGACATCAGTAAGTGCGAAAGTGAATGGGTGAAGTATGCCGAATGGCATAGTCATCCATTCTTAAAAAATAAAAAAAAGTCTAAATTGGTAAGTATTCGAAAAAGGAACTTTTGGACGTCCCTTTTTCACAACTCACATTTTCTGGCCGGAGATTGCAAAAGGTATATGGGTATCCCATGGAGTATATGAGTTAGCCTGCACTAATGTTTCCCCCTGTCCATGTCCATTGTTTTAGCACTGTGGTATTTAGGTATTCCATGGGGTGTGCCACCTGCTTGTATAATATTTCCTTGTCTGCCAGTCTGTTCCTGTTTGGTTGCTGTGTTCCGCCATCACCTTGACCAAAACGGAACTAGGTGGTTGTTCGCTTGTGCTTGTTCGCTTTGTGATGTTGTAATAAATTATTACTACTCGACTTGAAGATCGGGGCCATCAATGTACCAGGGAGTTTGCTAAGGAAATCTGGCTTGATATAGAAATATCATTCTACAAGTTCATTACACACCATCAAGAGCCTTAACAATTCCTCAGCCAGTTCTATATAGCATGATCTGATTACCACTAAAAGTAGAAACCACCTACAATGTGATCCTTTGCTAAACTGAATAGCAGCCATAGGCTAGACGGGCTGGAGAAACTAAATATGAGATATATGTATACCTTTTTTTGATGTAGTAAACTTGGGGCACCCAATAAAGGCATCATTTCAGCGTTGGTTAATTATCTGAGGAAGACATCTAATTGTATTCTTTCACTTTAGCTGGGCATAAAAAGCACTGAGGACATATGATGAGCTAGGGAGACTATATTAGGGGCATATAATAAACTCGGGACATTGCTGTGGACTATTTTACAACAATAGGGCAATTGTATCAGTTTATAAAATTAGGTGAGTATTCATACCTTCTTTTTTTAATAATTTATTCTCTTCAAGTATATTTGTCTACAAGAAGAAACATTGCCATTTTAAACATACAGATTATCATTTGGCCATTCATTAAGAAATATAACGTGTTCACAAATGATACAATGAGTTATGATTATTATGATATAAAAAAAACTACAATACTATGACATAGACATGATATATCATGAAGACAGGCAACAGAAATAAAATGCTCACATCACAATAATATGACATTTGTGGTTATTGTAACAAGAATGTGTGAATAGCATGATTCACAGCAGCAATATAACAATTTTTAGGAGAGTCAAGTACAAGGGGAATGTAATCCAGTTTTACAGAGCTATTCCGGTTATGGGTGGACATCCAGATATCACCCTTGTCCAAAGTGTACTAATATTTATCTCCCGTACTTTTTTTCTCTGTAAAAACTCATTCTGTGTGGAATATTGTAAATACTTTTTTCTCATAGGAAAAAGGTATTTGATCCATGTTAACCCAGTTCTGCAGAATTGTCTTCTTGGCCATGGAGCAAAGCACAAGTAGCAATTGTTCACAAGATATTCTTTGATTATTAGGTAAAATGCCAAATAAGGCCCTTCAGGTGTGAAGGGGACATAGTAGTGTATTCTCTGCATAGCGCTTGACTCACAGCCAAAAATTACAGGGCGGTCTCAGTGACAATGCCTGATCCAGAACAACGCTTGTGAGCGAATTTACGCTTGGCGGAGACGTAAAATCGCTTTTATGTAAGTACTGCACATGCGCATCATAGAAAATACGCTCCATAACGCAGCGTAAATGTGAACGTATGGGCCATTCACGTATGTGTCACGTAAATACTTACGTGTGGGCGTGCCAATTTTACGTGAGTCCAAAATACTGAAATACGTTATGTAGGCGGGGGTTTGTATTTAAAGTGTACAGTATGGGCGTGCTTAGCTGCGTAAATACGTGTTGCGCATACGTACGTGAGCGGATCACATCGGTTACGTTGCCAAAAGTTAAGGTAGGGTTTGGAAAGCATATCTTGGTCAAAATACGTACATTCAAGGGGTGTGACAAGGGGAGTGTATAGAAGGTAGGCACGCGTAAATACGCTATGTGAGGAAACGTATTGCAAACATAGTTCTGGATCTACCCCAATGTTATATTCCCCCCTCAGCTGCTTGGTATTTTGGACAGGTCTGGGTATCTCCCAGGCCCAAGGCAATCCTACTATGTGGTGAGAGATAACCTCTGTGAAACACATTGAGATCTAGTTCTTTATAAGTACTAGCGGTTAAGAGCTGACATGATTGTGACAATGCTTTTAAAGGGATATCTATAGCGAGGATGGGAAATAGGGGAAGCCCCTGAGATTCCAGAGCAGATCTGAGTCTGATCCAGGTCTCTTCTGATAAATAATTCATAGTGATAGCTTTCATATTGGGGTGAAGAGGATCTGTGAAAGCACTTGGTCTAATTGGTTAAACCAGTCCCAATTTGAGAATTTGCTATTAGCTTTATTTATATAGGGCCTGATCCAGAACTACGCCGATGCGCTGTGCGAACTAATGTACAGCGTATCGGCATGCACTCCCCCGGACACCCCCTCTATGGCCAGCGTAATTACACACTGTTACGCCAGTTGAAGGCAACCCTAACTTCAGCCGGGCTAACAGTGTGTAATTACGCCGGCCACAGGAGCGTAAGTGGGCAAACCCGCCCTCCCGCTCTCATTACCTTACCTCCCCCGCCTTCCTTCCCTACCGGTTGCGAGGAACGCCCCCTCAACCGTAACTATGCAACAGTTAGGGACGTCCGATCCTAAGGAACTTTATCCTGTGCTGCCCAGCTTAAAAATATGTCCAAGTCCTGGTGACCGGTCCATTATCAATTGTGGATGTCGCTGTGCAGCCAGCATCCTAGAAGAGGAATGGTCACTTCTTCCATGAATAGGGATGTGGTTCATTGGTGCAATCATCTGATTTGCATCCAACTACACTTTGACTGGGAAAAGGCAATGGGAATGAAATGGCAAGAGTTTCCAGAGGTACAGCATGGATACAACCCCCGGAGGACCTTAGAAGCTTAGACATTAAAAACCTTTTAGATATTTAAATCAATTGTATTTGTTTATTAGTGCTTTGGCTCATAGGGCCGTATGCAGACTACCGGACGTATAACATACAAGTCCGGTGTTTAGCGTTTTTTTCCCCAATAGGAAAATGTGTTATTCCTACTATTTTGCAGGGAAACAGCCACGATTGAGCTGTTGGCTGTATCAGTGTCAAAAAACAACTAATTGGACCAGCAATTACATCCCCATGAATAGACCTCAACACAAAGCTTCTCAAACTCCAGCGGAGAAGTATACTCACCCGCGGCAAGACAGTCAAGGTTTGGTGCAGTAACAGTAGACATGTCTAAGATGTCAGGTTGCACTGGCTGTAGAAGGTCAGAACTGCTGATGTCCACTAATAATAGCAGCAGACGCCAGGAACCGAGGTAAGAAGTGACCACCTTGTTGTTCTGCCACCTGAAATCTCTACTGGTATCTTCTTATGACAACTGGGAAAATACTTTGTTTCCATTGTAAGAGTGAAAGTTATATTTAACCTTAACATAAATTCACAGATATTAACAGGGATAAGTCAGGAAAGTCAGCTGGACTTACTTACAGTGGCCCAGATCCAGAACAACGCTTCTGTGCGAATTTACGCCTGGTGGACACGTAAAATTGTGATTTTGTATGTACTGCGCATGCGCAGGCCAGATAATACGCTACGTAACGTCATTAACATATTTAACATAACATATTTGCTGCGTAAATTCGTTCGTGGGGGCGTGCCATTTTTATGTGAGCCAAAAGCATGTCTACATTACGCAATGTAGGCGGGGAGTTTCATTTAAAGTGTACAGTATGGGCGTGCTTAGCTCCACGTAGCCTACCCGTACATGTGCGGACGATAGCAGTGACGCGGCCAAAAGTTAAGGTAGGGTTTGAAAAGCGGAAATCGGTCAAAGTACGTACATTCAAGGGGTGTGCTTAGGGGAGTGTATAGAAGGTACGCACGCGTAAATACGCTACGCTAGTAAACGGATTGCAAGCGGAGTTCTGGATCTACCTCAGTGGCATTAGTATTGCTTTTATACAAACCTATTTTTAACTTAAATTTGAAATAATCTCCCCAAACTCTGGTCAATGTATTAATAAACATTTTCTTTCGTAATCAAATGGCATCCTCTTTTTTTGCAGACCAAGGGGATCTTTTCTAGTAATCCAATAGAAACGCTTTTAATTTTATAATCCACAGAAAACATTCTTTGTCTATAATCTAATGGGGATTTCAAATGTATAATCCATGCAAAAGACCCTTTATGTGTAATACAAGGAAGTTCTTTTTATAATCCACAGGAATTCCGCTTTTTGGAATCCTCTTGAAGTCTTAATTGTTTTGTAAACTAATAGTTCTGAATACAGCCATAGGAATGATTTAGAAGTAATAAAATAATTTGTGTTAAAACAATATAACCACTGTAAGTGAGTGGCACTGTGTGTTAATATGCTGTGAAATTAATCTCACTGTGTGTATAATGTAATATGCAGAATGAAAGGAAAAATAGTTGATGAGAGTTGCTGCTCATCTCTGACTATTTAAAATGATGGAATAAAAATAGATAACATAAAGAAAGATAAAGTAACCAAACAAGCAGGATTGGGTGCCACTGAGAGTAGTCCCCTAGAACTGTCTTATTAAGGTGCACATAGCTCTACATGCAAAATATTGTTATCAATCAATGCCAAACAGAAACAGATTGCCCAAATAAATTGTTCAAATTAAAAATATAGGGCTCTATTTACTATCATTAGTGCATTGAGCACTAATGATAGCAACTAGGCTCGCTGCGCCTCGCATGTCCACGGGGAGTATATATTAATACTTACCCCTCCAGCGAGGTCCCACGACGGTCAGCGAGCCGTTCGCTGACATCGTTGCGCTATGGACTCCTGGCGCATGCGCAGTAGATGCCTTTTGGGACTTGAAAATTTCAAGTCTCAAAAGACAAAATCACTGTGCATGCGATTTTTTTTTATTTAATAGGATTTTTATATTAAATTTTATTAAAATTAGGTAATATTTTTATTTTTTATTTTTTTTACTTACAATTTAATGGGGTTTTTTTTGTGAACTGTATTCCAGCGGTCTCCCGACATGTACCCCCTTCTTCCTCCCCCCCAATAACAGCTATTAGGGGGAGGAAAAGGGGTTTACATGGGGAGACCATTGGTTTATTAGATAGAATTTTATTAAAACGAGTTAATATATATATATTTTTTTACTTAGATTTTAATGTTTTTTTTTTTACTTAACTGTATTTCAGCGGTCTCCCGACATGTACCCCCCTCCCCCTCTTCCTCCTCCTAATAACAGCTATTAGGGAAAGGAAAGGGGGAGTATATGGGGAGACCGCTGGAATACTTACCCTAACGCTATCTTCAGATGCCGTTATTTAACGTGTTATTATCCGCGCTGACACTTAGTAAATGCCGCTCCGCATTTATTAGAGCGGGCTGGCGATCGGAAGTGTTAATGTGATCGTCGCCATGGTTTCCATGGTGATGATAGCATTGTAAATAAGGAACTTTTTGTGTCATATGATAAAGCCATATGAATGTCATATGAATTTTATATCATATGAAAACGATCTTCATAAATAGAGCCCATAATTTATTTGCTTCAAATATCAAATATTATTGGTACATAAATGTGTTAATAAAATAGAATGCAAAATATGAAAAAAAAACCTTCTAGTATGCTCAATAGGGAGGTACCATATAAATATACCGTTTGAGAATAATAATAATCAAAAGTAAACAAAGGTACTCATCCATCCACAAGAATGCTTTGCCTCTAAGGATAGTAGTGGAGTTCGATAGGTGCTTCTTTGGTGCTCCTGTGGTTAATAAGACATTTCTAGGGGACTACTCTCAGACGTGACACCCTATCCTGCTTGTTTGGTTACTTTATACTTATTAACGGTCAGGTAGCAGTGCAACTCTAAATATTCATCATAAATGAAGATAGCAATATGCTGTTAAATGAATGTGTTTTACATGTTTTTTGTATGCACTGAATCCAGAGTTTGACAGTAAGGAGAAATCAGGTGGACATTTATCCCTGGTCAAAACCATGTTGAATTGCAGGGGAAGCAAATTTCATCGGTTGCAAACAGTATTAGAGCTGATCAATATCTGTGTGCAAGATAAATTATTTGACTCCCCCTGAGATTCAGTATGGTTTTACCCAGGTGAAACTTTCCCTTTGAGTTCTTTTTTTAATTCAAAATCTGGATCAAGTCATATTTTATTTCAATGCGTTATGTGATAATTAAGTGTTACATTGTGGACATTTCCTGACCTGCACCTAGTGGCTGGTGTAGGACTCAATGTTATGCTGTGGACATTTTCATGATCTGACCTAGGGGATGCTGTGGGGCTCATAAATTGAACTACCTGACTGAGTGCTAGTTATTGTGTATGTTTAGAGATCCTGGGCTGGATGAAGATTTAAGTAAGTGCTTGAAATTTGTTACTCCTGGGCTAAACCATGTTGATTGCAGGGGAGTCATATTTCATCTGTTGCAAACAGTATTAGAGTTGAGAGGTGATGTTTCCTATCCCAAGTCTAAATAACAGTGCGATAGTAAAGCTGGTCAGTATCTGTGTGCAGTAAGCAATTTAAAGATATATCCCTGCATGCAAGTAAGAAATTCAAAGATAAATCCCTGCATGCAAAGAATACAATTAACTTGACTCCCCCTACAATCAACATGGTTTAGCCCAGGAGTAACTAATTTCAAGCACTTACTTAAGTCTGAATCAAGCCCCCCTGTTTCAACTTGCTTATTGTGTTTCCTAATCCCAAGGTCTTTCCTACATGTGCTCATGTTTCTAGCTGACCTATGCTTGCTTGTATCTCTGTTTTCTTTATTTCATGTATTCAAGTTGGCTTGCGTGTTTCCATTCATTAAGTCTACCCAAGGGTTGTCAACTCTCCCAGAATGTCCAGGACACCCCCGAAATTCGAGAGCCTGCAAATCTCCTGCAAGTGACTTGAGACCCGTGGTTTCATGGAAACCACGGCCTCAAGTCCTGTCCCCCTGCCTAGCAACACTATAGGACTTGGTGACGCAATTTGCGTCATAAGGCCCCGTCCCTATCCCTATTTCAACTAAAAACGGGTAAGTATTTGTAAGGGGGCAGAGCTTAATGACGCAATTTGCATAAATCACATCATTAAGCCCCGCCACCTGCATGCATCGCTAGCTTCCCTCCGAGATCTCCCAGAGGGAAGCTGGCAAAAGTCGGCAACCCTGGTCTACCCTGTTAGCCTTGCTTTGTGTACTTGTATATGCTATTCCGTTGGTACCCAAATTTCCAGTATTGTTTATCTATCCTGTGCTTCTTGTTTAGTTCTGTGTTTATGCATATGTTACTTCTATCACAAGCCGCGGCAGACGCCGCACTTACCTGCTCCCTGGTTCCCTGACGGCGTCCCTCTCCCGGCGTGCGGCTGCTGCAGCTCTATTCTCATATAACCTGTATTTATCTTGTGTGTATGTGTCTGGTTATTAGTGCCTAGCTACACATGGGACTGCCTTCCAGGGTCACGACCTGCCCCAATTAGAATTCATGTCCTTGAAGCAGTTTATTAAGACTTCTGGGATTTTTTTTTTACAGATTTTTTTGTTTTACATATATTGATATACTTGTGGTGAAGAAATGAATTAGGGATGTCAGAATTTTTATTAAGTAATAGGGGAAGTTAGAGAATATGGCATATATGTGTGTGCTATACAGGACATTGGAATTAATTGGGGCTGATCCAGAGTTTGAGAACAAGGAGTAAACTTAATGCAAGTGTTAACCTCTGCAAAACTATGTTGCAGGTGGGAAGAGGGGGGGGTGGCAAATTTAAACTGTGCTAGCAAAATTGAGTTGAAATGGGATGTTTCATAATTAAAGTCTAATTTAGAGATTGAGAGCCGCATTCACAGATCCGTTGTCACGTGGAGTTGCGTGCGTATTTTTAGGTATGTTTTACATACGCATGCGTAGTAACTTTATTTATGTTAGTTACGTGGAATAAATGCATGTAAGTGCCTTAGGCACGGACATGTGAATCGCACTTGGGGACATACGTATGGAGGGGCGGGGTTGAAATACGTACCTGAAAAATTACGTGAAAGAGGGCGGGGGGCATTTAAATGAGT
>WWET01002516.1:171023-182549 GCA_011038615.1 Limnodynastes dumerilii
TATGCTTGCAATTCTAGACCTGTATAACGAAATGTATCATCATACATGTCAGTTATAGTATCTATTAGCATTGCCAATGAATGGATATACTTATAATTAAGAGTGCCTCGGGCGGTCCTAGTAAAATCCATTGCCACTAACACTTGAAAACCCGTGGACTCACTGATTAAATCATTGGCATGCACTCTACTTTCAGTGGCTATACTTCTTTTGTATTTGTGTTCATAGTGTACATGAACATAAGGAGGAGGACTTGTTTTTATGTACATTCAGCATTATTTCATGTGACAGAGTTAACACCTCAGGTACCACCCTGGCTAAAAAACATAGTCCTTCAGAATTTGGAGCCAACCATTTATATGCTCATCTTCCACACACATAATAGACATTCCCTGGAAGTATGAAAGGTATATTATGCTGCAAAATGTGAACACACAAATCTTCCTTCTCCTAAAGTTCTCAATTGGACCATACATGTCTCTGTCTGAATTACTTGTTCACAGCACTTAACATACACAGTCCCTACTGGAATTTTAGTATCTCTAACCCACCACCTGAGTGACCGGTACTCTGTACTATTCCGTTGCTCCTGTACTTTCTTGGTGGGTGTGGCTTCCTTGTCTGCCCTTTGCACATTGATCAAATCAGCTGATCAATCCTCTTTCTTAGGCTGGTACATTCAGTGCATTAGCTCACTGGTTCGTTTCCCAGCTCAGCTAGTCAAACTTTTTCTCCAGGCCATGAATAGGTTCTGCCAACTACTTTGTATTTAGTAGCCATGTGAATATGGTTTATGGGACTTAAAGATACCTTTTCACCACAGGAAGCCACATATGGCACCTGCCTTTGATGCAGCAGGTCACCAGTTCAATTTCCAACTCAGCCGTTCTGCTTGTCTAACCTCTTCCCAAGGCTGGCACTAGGTTTCTTTGCACTGAGTTGCTATGGTTCATGGGACCTAAATATACACCTTCACCATCAGGAGGAAGAGCACCCACATTCAGTGCAGCAGGTCACTGGTTAAAATCCAAGCTCAGCTAGTCAAAAAATTTCTGCAGGCCATGAATAGATTCTGCCAACTACTTTGTATTGAGTAGCCATGTGACTATGGTTTATGGGACCTAAAGATACCTTTTCAACATGGAAAGCCATGTATGGCATGACAACAAAGCACCTGTCTTTGGTGCAGCAGGTCACCAGTTCAGAGCTCAGCTCAGCCAGCTGATCAAACCTCTTCTCTAGGCTGGCACATTCAGTGCAGCAGCTCACCAGTTCATATCCCAGCTCAGCTAGTTCCAGTTCAAACAGCTGATCAAATCTCTTCCCTAGGCTGTCACATTCATAGCATCAGCTCACTGGTTCATAGCTCAGCTAGTCAGAACTTTTTTTTCTGCAGGCCATGAATAGGTTCTGCCAACTATTGAGTAGCCATGTGACTATGGTTTATGGGACCTAAAGATACCTGTTTTCCACAGTGTGTCACATATGGCATTGCAGCAGAGCACCCACCTTTGGTGCAGCAGGTCACAGATTCAAATCCCAGTTCAGCAAGTCAGCTGATCAATTCTCTTTCTTAGGCTGGCACATTCTGAGCATTAGCTCACCGGTTCGTTGCTCAGCTAGTCAAACTTTTTCTGCAGGCCATGAATAGGTTCTGCCAACTACTTTGTATTGAGTAGCCATGTGACTATAGTTTATGGGACCTAAAGATACCATTTCCCAATAACAAGCCATGTATGGCATCACAGCAGAGCACCCACCTTTGGTGCAGCAGGTCCCCAGTTCAATTCCCTGTTCAGCCAGTCAACTTTTCAAACCTATGCACTAGGCTGACACATTCAGTGCAGCAGCTCTCTGGTTCATAGCTCAGCTAGTCAAACTTTTTCTGTAGGCCATGAATAGGTTCTGCCAACTACATTGTATTGAGTAGCCATGTGACTATGGTTTATGGGACCTAAA
Organism: Limnodynastes dumerilii; assembly: GCA_011038615.1. Lineage (NCBI taxonomy): Eukaryota > Metazoa > Chordata > Amphibia > Anura > Limnodynastidae > Limnodynastes > Limnodynastes dumerilii. The sequence goes on from WWET01002516.1 coordinate 172,983, forward strand.
GATACCACTTCCACATACAAAGCCACGTATGGCATCACAGCAGAGCACCCACCTTTGGTGCAGCAGGTCACCGGTTCAAATCCCAGCGCAGCCGGTAAATGTATCAAACGTATTCACTAGGCTGGCACATTCAGTGCAGCAGCTCCCTGGTTCATCGCCAATTTCAGCTAGTCAAACTTTTTCTGCAGGCCATGAATAGATTCTGCCAACTACTTTGTATTGAGTAGCCATGTGACTATGGTTTATGGGACCTTAAGATTCCTATTCAGCCTGAGTAACCATGTATGGCGTCACAACAGAGCACCCACCTTTGGTGCCGCAGGTCACCAGTTCAAATCTTATCTCAACCAGCCAGTTAACTTATCAAACTTATTCACTAGGCTGGCACATTCAGTGCAGCAGCTCTCTGGTTCATAGCTAAGCTAGTCAAATTTTTTCTGCAGGCCATGAATAGGTTCTGCCAACTACTTTGTATTGAGTAGCCATGTGACTATGGTTTATGGGACCTAAAGATACACTTTCAACATGAAGAGCCATGTATGGCATCACTGCAGAGCATCTACCTTTAGTGCAACAGGTCACTGGTTCAAATCTTGGCTCAGCCAGCCGGTAGACTTATCAAACCTGTTCACTAGGCTGTCACATTCAGTGCAGCAGCTCTTTGGTTTATCACCTATTTCAGCTAGTCAAACTTTTTCTGCAGGCCATGAATAGGTTCTGCCAACTACTTTGTATTGAGTAGCCATGTGACTTTGGTTTATGGGACCTAAAGATACCTTCTCACCATGAGAAGCCATGTATGGCATCACAGTAGAGCACCCACCTTTGGTGCAGCAGGTCACAGGTTCAAATCCTATTTCAGCCAGCCAGTCAACTTATCAAAGCTATTCACTAGGGTGTCAAATACATTGCAGCAGTTCTCTGTTTCATAGCTCAGCTAGTCAAACTTTTTCTGCAGGCCATGAATAGGTTCTGCCAACTAATTTGTATTCAGTAGCCATGTGACTATGGTTTATGGGACCTAAATATACCATTTCACCCTGAGAAGGCACATATGGCATCACAGCAGAGCACCCACCTTTGGTGCAGCAGGTCACCGGTTCAAATCCCAGCTCAACCAGCCAGTTAACTCATCAAACCTATACACTAGGCTGGCACATTCAGTGCAGCAGCTCTCTGGTTTATAACTCAGCTAGTCAAACTTTTTCTGCAGGCCATGAATAGGTTCTGCCAACTACTTTGTATTAAGTAGCCATGTGACTACGGTTTATGGGACCTAAAGATACCTTTAGTCACAAGAAGCCACATATGGAATCACAGCAGAGCACCCACCTTTGGTGCAGCAGGTCATCGGTTCAAATCCCAGCTCAGCCAGCCAGTTAACTAATCAAACCTATTCACTAGGCTGGCACCTTCAGTGCAGTAGGTCTTTGGTTCAAATCCTATTTCAGCTAGTCAAACTTTTTCTGCAGGCCATGAATAGGTTCTGCCAACTACTTTGTATTGAGTAGCCATGTGACTACGGTTTATGGTACCTAAAGATACATCTACACTACAAGAAGCCACATGTGGCATCACAGCAGAGCAACCACCTTTGGTGCGGCAGATCACCAGCTCAAATCCCAGCTCAGCTAACCAGTCAACTTATCAAACCTATTCACTAGGCTGGCACATTCAGTGCAGCAGCTCTTTGGTTCATATCCCATTTCAGCTAGTCAAAACTTTTCTGCAGGCCATGAATAGGTTCTGCCAACTACTTTGTATTGAGTAGCCATGTGACTATGGTTTATGGTACCTAAAGATACCTTTCCTACATGAAAAGCAATGTATGGCATCACCACAGAGCACCCGCCTTTGGTGCAGCAGGACAATGGTTCAAATCCCAGTTCAGCCAGCCAGTAAACTTATCAAACCTATTTACTAGGCTGGCACATTCAGTGCAGTAGCTCTTTGGTTCATATCCCATTTCAGCTAGTCAAACCTTTTCTGCAGGGCATGAATAGCTTCTGCCAACTTCTTTGTATTGAGTAGCCATGTGACTATGGTTTATGGGACCTAAAGATACAATTTCCACATAAAAAGCCACATGTGGCATCACAGCAGAGCACCCACCTTTGGTGCAGTAGGTCACCAGTTTGAATTCCAGCAAAGCCAGCCATTCAACTATTCAAACCTATTCATTAGGCTGGCACATTCAGTGCAGTAGCTCTCTGGTTCATAGCTCAGCTAGCCAACTTTTTCTGCAGGCCATGAATAGGTTCTGCCAACTACTTTGTATTGAGTAGCCATGTGACTATGGTTTATGGGACCTAAAGATACATTTTCAACACGAACAGCCATGTATGGCGTCACCGCAGAACACCTACCTTCGGTGCAGCAGGACACTGGTTCAAATCCCAGCTCAGCAAGAAGGTTAACTTATCAAAACTGTTCACTAGACTGGCACATTCAGTGCAGCAGCTCTCTGGTTCATAGCTCAGCTAGTGAAACTTTTTCTGCAGGCCATGAATAGGTTCAGCCAACTACTTTGTATTGAGTAGCCATGTGACTATGGTTTATGGGACCTAAAGATACCCCCACCAATATGAAAAGCCGTGTATGGCATCACAGCAGAACATCTGCCTTTGGTACAGCAGGACACCGGTTCAAATCCCAGCTCAGCAAGAAGCTCAACTTATCAAACCTGTTCACTAGGCTGGCACATTCAGTGTAGCATTTCTTTGGTTCATCGCCCATTTCAGCTAGTTAAACTTTTTCTGCAGGCCATGAATAGGTTCTGCCAACTACTTTGTATTGAGTAGCCATGTGACTATGGTTTATGGGACCTAAAGATACCTTTTCAACATAAATAGCCACATATGGCATCAACGCAGAGCACCAGCCTTTGGTGCAGTAGGTCACCGGTTCAAATACCAGCTCAGCCAGCCGGTCAACTTATCAAATCTATTCACAAGTGTTGCACATTCAGTGCCGCAGCTCTCTGGTTCATTGCATATCTAAGCTAGTCAAACTTTTCTGCAGGCCATGGATTCGTTCTGCCAACTACTTTGTATTGAGTAGCCATGTGACTATGGTTTATGGGACCTAAAGATACCTTTGCACCGCAAGCAGCCACATATGGCATCACCGCAGAACACCCACCTTTGGTGCAGCAGATCAGCGGTTCAAATCCCAGTTCAGCCAGCCAGTTAACTTATCAAACCTATTCACTAGGCTGGCACATTCAGTGCACCAGCTCTTTGGTTCATTTCCCATTTAAGCTAGTCAAACTTTTTCTGCAGGCCATGAATAGGTTCTGCCAACTACTTTGTATTCAGTAGCCATGTGACTATGGTTTATGGGACCTAAAGATACTTTTTCACCATGAGAAGTATAGTATGGCATCACGGCATCACAGCAGAACACCTACCTTTGGCGCAGCAGGTCACTGGTTCAAATCCAAGCCCAGCCAATCAACTTATCAAAACCTATTCACTAGGCTGGCACATTCAGTGCAGCAGCTCTCTGGTTCATAGCTCAGCTAGTCAAACTTCTTCTGCAGGCCATGAATAGGTTCTGCCAACTACTTTGTATTGAGTAGCCATGTGGCTATGGTTTATGGGACCTAAATATACTTTTTATCCATGATAAGTATAGTATGGCATCACAGCAGAACACCTACCGTGGCTGCAGCAGGTCACCGGTTCAAATCCCAGCGCAGCCAGCCGGTAAACTTATCAAACGTATTCACTAGGCTGGCAAATTCAGTGCAGCAGATCTCTGGTTCATAGCTCAGCTAGTCAAACCTTTTCTGCAGGCCATAAATAGGTTCTGCCAACTACTTTGTATTGAGTAGCCATTCGACTACGGTTTATGGGACCTAAAGATACCTTTTCCCAGCAAGAAGCAAATATAGCATCACAGCAGAGCACCCACCTTTGGTGCAGCAGGTCACTGGTTCAAAGTCAAGCCCAGCCAGTCAATTTATCAAACCTATTCACTAGGCTGGCACATTTGGTGCCTTAGCTATCTGATTCATAGCTCAGCTAGTCAAACTTTTTCTGCAGGCGATGAACATTTTCTACCAACTACTTTGTATTGAGTAGCCATGTGCCTATGGTTTATGGGACCTAAAGATACATTTTCAACATGAAAAGCCACACATGGCATCACCGCAGAGCACCTTTGGTGCAGCAGGTCACCGGTTCAATTCCCAGCTCAGCCAGCCAGTCAGCTTATCAATCCTATTCACTAGGCTGGCACATTCAGTGCAGCAGCTCTCTGGTTCATAGCTCAGCTAGTCAAACTTTTTCTGCAGGCCATGAATAGGTTCTGCCAACTACTTTGTATTGAGTAGCCATGTGACTATGGTTTATGGGACCTAAAGATACCTTTTCACCACAAAAAGCCAAATGTGGCATCACAGTGGAGCACCCAACTTTGGTGCAGCAGATCACCGGTTCAAATCCCAGTTCAGGCAGCCAATCAATTTATTAAACCTATTCACTAGGCTGGTACATTCAGTGCAGCAGCTCTCTGGTTCATAGCTCAGCTAGTCAGACTTTTTCTGCAGGCCATGAATAGGTTCTGTCAACTACTTTGTATTGAGTAGCCATGTGACTATAGTTTATGGGACTTAAAGATACCTTTTCAACAAGAAAAGCCATGTATGGCATCACAGCAGAGCACCCACCTTTGGTGCAGCAGGTCACTGGTTCAAATCCCAGCTCAGCCAGTCAACTTATAAAACCTTTTCACTAGGCTGGCACATTCAGTGCAGCAGCTCTCTGGTTCATAGCTCAGCTAGTCACATATTTTCTGCAGGCCATGAATAGGTTCTGCCAACTACTTTGTATTCAGTAGCCATGTGACTACCGTTTATGGGACCTAAAGATACAGTTTCACCACAAGAAGCAATATATGGCATCACAGCAGAGCACCCACCTTTGGTGCAGCGGGTCACCGGTTCAAATCACATCTCCGCCAGCCAGTCAACTAATCAAACCTATTCACTAGGCTGGCACCTTAAGTGCAGCAGCTCCTTGGTTCAAATCCCATTTCAGCTAGTCAACCTTTTTCTGCCGGCCATGAATAGGTTCTGGAAACTAATTTGTATTGACATGAATTTTAACATGAATAGCCATGTATGGCATCACCACAGAGCACCTGCCATTGGTGCAGTATGTCACCGGTTCAAATCCCAACTCAACCAGCCGTTCAACTTTTCAAACCTATTCACTAGGCTGGCACATTAAGAGCAGCAGCTCTCTGGTTCATAGCTCAGCTAGTCAAACTTTTTCTGCAGGCCATGAATAGGTTCTGCCAACTACTTTGTATTGAGTAGCCATGTGACTATGGTTTATGGTACCTAAAGATACCTTTTCAACATGAAAACCCACGTATGGCATCACCGCAGAGCACTCACATTTGGTGCAACAGGTCACCGGTTCAAATCCCGGTGCAGCCAGCTGGTCAATTTATCAAACCTATTCACTAATCTGGCACATTCAGTGCAGCAGCTCATTGGTTCATATCCCATTTCCACCAGTCAAACTCTTTCTGCATGCCATGAATAGGTTCTGCCAACTACTTTGTATTGAGTAGCCATGTGACTATGGTTTATGGGACCTAAAGATACTGTTCTAACTTAAAAACCCACGTATGGCATCACAGCAGAACACCCACCTTTGGTGCAGCAAATCACCAGTTCAAATCCTAGCTCAGGTAGCCAGTTAACTTGTCAAACTTATTCAGTGCAGCAGCTCTCTGGTTCATAGCTCAGCTAGTCAAACTTTTTCTGCAGGCCATGAATAGGTTCTGCCAACTACTTTGTATTGAGTAGCCATGTGACTTTAGTTTATGGCACCTAAAGATACCTTCTCACCATGTATGGCATCACAGCAGAGCACCCACCTTTGGTGCAGCAGGTCACAGGTTCAAATCCCATCCAGTGAACTTATTAAAGCTATTCACTAGGCTGTCACATTCATTGCAGCAGCTCTCTGGTTCATAGCTCAGCTAGTCAAATTTTTTCTGCAGGCCATGAATAGGTTCTGCCAAATAACTTGTATTCAGTAGCCATGTGACTATGGTTTATGGGACCTACAGATACCCATTCACCCTGAGAAGCCACATATGGCATCACAGCAGAGCACCCACCTTTGGTGCAGCAGGTCACTGGTTCAAATCCCAGCTCAACCAGCCAGTCGACTTATCAAACCTATACACTAGGCTGGCACATTCAGTGCAGCAGCTCTCTGGTTTATAGCTCAGCTAGTCAAACTTTTTCTGCAGGCCATGAATAGGTTTTGCCAACTACTTTGTATTCAGTAGCCATGTGACTACCGTTTATGGGACCTAAAGATACACTTTCACCACAAGAAGCAATATATGGCATCACAGCAGAGCACCCACCTTTGGTGCAGCGGGTCACCGGTTCAAATCACATCTCCACCAGCCAGTCAACTAATCAAACCTATTCACTAGGCTGGCACATTCAGTGCAGTAGCTCTCTGGTTCATAGCTCAGCTAGCCAACTTTTTCTGCAGGCCATGAATAGGTTCTGCCAACTACTTTGTATTGAGTTGCCATGTGACTATGGTTTATGGTACCTAAAGATACCATTTCAACATGATAGGCCATTTATGGCATCACCGCAGAACATCCACCTTTGGTGCCACAGGTCAGCCAGCCGATAGACTTATCAAACCTATTCACTAGGATGGCACATTCAGTGCAGCAGCTCTTTGGTTCATCACCTATTTCAGCTAGTCAAACTTTTTCTGCAGGCCATGAACAGGTTCTGCCAACTACTTTGTATTGAGTAGCCATGTGACTATGGTTTATGGGAGCTAAAGATACCTTTTCACCATGACAAGCCATGTATGGCATCACAGCAGAAGGTGTACCTTTGGTGCAGCAAGTCACAGGTTCAAATCCCAGCTCAGCCAGCTAGTGAACTTATTGAACCTATTCACTAGGCTGGCACATTCAGTGCAGCAGCACTCTGGTTCATAGCTCAGCTAGTCAAACATTTTCTGCAGGCCATGAATAGGTTGTGCCAACTACTTTGTATTGAGTAGCCATGTGACTATGGTTTATGGGACCTAAAGATATATCTTCAACATGAATAGCCATGTATGGCATCACCACAGAGCACCTACCTTTGGTGCAGCAGGATACTGGTTCAAATCCCAGCTCAGCGAGAAGGTCAACTTATCAAACCTGTTCACTAGACTGGTACATTCAGTGCAGCAGCTCTCTGGTTCATAGCTCAGCCAGTCAAACTTTTTCTGCAGGCCATGAATAGGTTCTGCCAACTACTTTGTATTGAGTAGCCATGTGACTATGGTTTATGGGACCTAAAGATACCGTTACAACATGAAAAGCCACATATGGCATCACAGCAGAGCACCTATTGTGGGTGCAGCAGGTCACCGGTTCAAATCCCAGCGCAGCCAGCTGGTAAACTTATCAAGCGTATGCACTAGGCTGGCAAATTTGGTGCAGCAAATCTCTGGTTTATAGCTCAGCTAGTCAAACCTTTTCTGCAGGCCATGAATAGGTTCTGCCAACTACCTTGTATTGAGTAGCCATTTGACTACGGTTTATGGGACCTAAAGATACCTTCTCCCCACAAGAGGCAAATATGGCATCACAGCAGAGCACCCACCTTTGGAGCAGCAGGTCACCAGTACAAATCCAAGACCAGCCAGTCAACTCATCAAACCTATTTACTAGGCTGGCACATTCAGTGCAGCAGCTCTCTGGTTCATAGCTCAGCTAGTCAAACTTTTTCTGCAGGCCATGAATAGGTTCTGCCAACTACTTTGTATTGAGTAGCCATGTGACTATGGTTTATGGGACCTAAAGATACTTTTTCAACATAAAAAGCCACATGTGGCATCACAGCAGAGCACCCACCTTTGGTGCAGCAGGTCACTGGTTCAAATCCCAGTGCTGCCAGCCAGTAAACTTATCAAATGTATTCGCTAGGCTGGCACATTCAGTGCAGAAGCTCTCTGGTTCGTTGCCCATTTCAGCTAGTCAACTTTTTCTGCAGGCCATGAATAGGTTCTGCCAACTACTTTGTATTGAGTAGCCATGTGACTATGGTTTATGGTACCTAAAGATACTTTTTCAACATGAAATCCCATGTATGGCATCACCGCTGAGCACTCACGTTTGGTGCAACAGCTCATCGGTTCAAATCCCAGTGCAGCCAGCTGGTCAACTTATCAAACCTTTTCACTAGCCTGGCACATTCAGTGCAGCAGCTCGTTGGTTCATATTCCATTTCAGCTAGTCAACTTTTTTCTGCATGCCATGAATAGGTTCTGCCAACTACTTTGTATTGAGTAGCCATGTTACTATGGTTTATGGGACCTAAAGATACCTTCCCAACTTGAAACCCCACATATGGCATCACAGCAGAGCTCCCACCTTTGGTGCAGCAGGTCACCGGTTTAATTCCCAGCTCAGCCAGCCAATCAACGTATCAAACATATTCACTAGGCTGGCACATTCAGTGCAGCAGCTTTCTGGTTCATAGCTCAGCTAGTCAGACTTTTTCTGCAGACCATGAATAGGTTCTGCCAACTACTTTGTATTGAGTAGCCATGTGACTATGGTTTATGGTACCTAAAGATACTGCTTCAAAATGATAGGCCATGTATGGCATCACCGCAGAGCATCCACCTTTGGTGCAACAGGTCAGCCAGCCGATAGACTTATCAAACCTATTCACTAGGATGGCACATTCAGTGCAGCAGCTCTTTGGTTCATCACCCATTTCAGCTAGTCAAACTTTTTCTGCAGGCCATGAACAGGTTCTGCCAACTACTTTGTATTGAGTAGCCATGTGACTATGGTTTATGGGACCTAAAGATACAATTTCCACATAAAAAGCCACATGTGGCATCACAGCAGAGCACCCACCTTTGGTGCAGTAGGTCACCAGTTTGAATTCCAGCAAAGCCAGCCATTCAACTATTCAAACCTATTCATTAGGCTGGCACATTCAGTGCAGTAGCTCTCTGGTTCATAGCTCAGCTAGCCAACTTTTTCTGCAGGCCATGAATAGGTTCTGCCAACTACTTTGTATTGAGTTGCCATGTGACTATGGTTTATGGTACCTAAAGATACCATTTCAACATGATAGGCCATTTATGGCATCACCGCAGAACATCCACCTTTGGTGCCACAGGTCAGCCAGCCGATAGACTTATCAAATCAAACCTATAGGATGGCACATTCAGTGCAGCAGCTCTTTGGTTCATCACCCATTTCAGCTAGTCAAACTTTTTCTGCAGGCCATGAACAGGTTCTGCCAACTACTTTGTATTGCGTAGCGTAGCCACTATGGTTTATGGGACCTAAAGATACCTGTTTACCATAGGGAGCCACATATAGCATTACAGCAGAACACACACTTTTGGAGCAGCAGGTCAACGGTTCAAATCCCAGCTCAGCCAGTCAACTAAACAAACCTATTCACTAGGTTGGCACATTCAGTGCAGCAGCTCTCTGGTTCATATCCTATTTCAGCTAGTCAAGCTTTTTCTGCAGGCCATGAATAGGTTCTGCCAA
>WWET01002516.1:208009-221900 GCA_011038615.1 Limnodynastes dumerilii
GTCCCTAGCCCCCCCCCCCCCCAGTGCTCCCAACATGTGTCTCCAGCCCCTCCAGTATCCCCACCATGTGTCTCCAGCACTCCCCAGTACTTCCATCATGTGTCTGCAGCCCCCCCCAGTAATCCCATCATGCGTCTTCAGCCCCCCACCAGTATCCCCATCATGTATCTCCAGCCCCTCCTCCCCCAGTACTCCCATCATGTGCCACCAGCCACCCATCATGTTTTCTTACTTTTTCTGTGTCTTTTTCCACAGCATACTCTCTGTGTTCTTCCTGGTGTATACAGGAAGTTGCTGTATGAGCCTCTGAGGCAGTTACATAGAGCAGCTAAAAGGAGTTTTCCAATCAGCTGCTCCATGTAACTGCCACAGAACCTCCTGTATGAGCTGCTGGTCTCCATAGCAGGGGGATGACCGGCCTGGCACCCCCCATCCCTCCGTTCTGACACCTATGGTCAAGATTATAGCTGTTTATAACAAAATATGATTAATCTTTATGGTGGTAAAATTATTATGAATGTGTTGTGAAAGGTGTCCTTTAGTTAGCGCTATAAAGTGAAAAATAACTAGAATGGTATGTAATGTTACAACTGGTGTAGGGTAATTTGGAACACAATGCATATAATATCATATAACAGTAACAATACAAATAGCAGTTCCATAACCATTTTTTTCAAGCGTTTTGGGTTGAACACAAGTGAAAGTTCAGCCTTTCTATAAAAAATTTGAAGAGTTTTGAATCAAACTCCCTATAAGCTTAGCTCTTCTTCTTGATGGCTATTTTGGGCCTGATCCTAATCCAATAACAAGCAAGCTGCTTGTGGAAGTCGGGAGGAAATGTACGGAGGTCAGGATCAGGTCCTTTGTTGTTAAAAATAGGACTTTCCTCAGTGATCCCACATCAAGCAGCAGCGAGCTCCTTATCCATCACAATCAGGACCTCAGGCTTCTCCCGAAGACCCCAGGGCTGATTCAGAGGTAAACAGATGCCGGCTCACTAGCGTATCTCTGCATGATTTTGTAATATATTTTTGTTACATACATGAATTACATTTTTTTTTATATTTGGTCTAAATTCACAATGCTGCATTGAGCTGGGCTGCTTTGTACCCTTATGCTATGGGAGTCCCTGCTACGATGGCTGTCTCTATTTCGAATAGCATTTTTTATTTTTTTACCCATTCATTTTCAGAAGCCGGACCCGCTGCAGGAGAAGTGAGTAACCTCTTAGGGAACTTTTAGTGTTAGGGGGAGGGTTAGGGTCTAGGGAAGGGAGGGTTAGGGATAGGATCAGGCTGCTGGGAAGGGAGAGTTAGGGTCAGGCTGCAGGGAAGGGAGGGTTAGGATCATGCTGTGTGGAAGGGAGGGTTAAGGGTCAGGCTATGTGTAAAGGAGGGTTAGGGTCAGGCTGGGGTAGAAGGGAGGCTTAGGGTAATAGAAAGGGAGGGTTAGGGTAAGGATTAGGGAATGGGTTGGGGATACTTACCATTCGGAACTGGCTGGAAGAGAACGGCCCTATCGTGCTTTACTTGCATAGTCATCCAGAGGTACCATTGCATGGGCCTTTGGATTGTATATAGCACACTCATGATTTGTGCATACATTTAGGACAAGCACTGCTCCTATTTATCTTGTCTCAAGATCAGTGGTTATGTAGCCATCTCCTGGGGCAACCAAAGGCACTTCTTGCATGTAGCAGTAAAAATAACAATCAGTAGTTCAGGTTAGAATCAATGAACTAAAAACTGTAGCAGGTTTTTTAATAAAAGTAATCCCTAGCTATAACTCACACATACACCCTGACTACTGTGAGAGTACCTTCTGTCCTACCCACAAACACAGCATCAGACTTTAAAGCCTACCAAGCTGTCTGATCTCTCTAGAGGCCTCCTGTCTCACTGACTCCAGATGAGAGTCTTTGGCTGTTTGTCACACAGCCTGCATAAGCAACTCTCCCAGGTAAAGCTGCAATCAGCCTCCTTGAAGGCTGGCTGGCCTAAAGACTCAGAATAGGTCTGGAGAATGGAGCAGGTCCTACTGTCCTATCCGTCTTAGTACGCAATTATATGCATGCACATAGCAAGGCAACACCCATGACACTCCCCTCTCCCTGCCGTGCAAGCGTAGACTTACACCTCCAAAGACCACTCTGATCTTTAAGTGTGTACTTACATGCGTATATGTCTTCCTTCCAGGGCCGGATTATCCACAAGGCAACCTAGGCACACGTCTAGGGCCTGGCGAGCCCCAGGGGCCCAGGATCTTACACTGTTAAGCACCCTTGCCGCCTTATCAGACGAGAGCATTCATTTCCCACATGCAGGGTCCCTTGGGGGGCCCCAAACCGGCATCTTGCTTAGGGCCCCATGAATTTTTATTCCATCTCTGCTTCCGTACATGCGATTCAGTATAGCCACGCCCTCAAGCGTTCATTTAAATGCCTCCCCCCACCCACTTTCATGTAAATTTTCAAGAACATATTTCTGTGCCGCCCATCCGTACGAATGTCCCCAAGTGCGATTCACATGTCCTGTGCCTAAAGCACTTACGTGTGTATATTCAACGTAACTTAAGTAAATAAAGTTACTACGCATGTGCAGTTAAACCGCACGTAAAAATATGCACACAACTCCACGTAAAAACGGAACTCTGAACTCTGAACGGAACCTTCCATCTCTCCATCCACAACATCAGGAACCCTGGAAGGCTTTTTAGGAGAGCTGAACGAGCACAGTGGTCTAGGTGAGTCACACAGGGAGCATCTATAGCGCTCTTCCTGGCTTTTTTTTGTTTTACACATTGCAGGCCTATAAGATAGAAACTGGAAAACTAATGGAAAGAGCCCTAACCTATCGTAGAATACAGAAAAGAAGCAAATGGATTTAGAAAAGGAAAGCGCTAGTTGATAGCAATTAAAAATCAATAAATTAAATTAATAAATGAACATTTAAAACCCATATAGATGCATAGCGACATATAGGGAATAGTTCTCAAATGGGTCACAGTCTTGTTGTAATGAATTATGTGGAATCCTTTTCTTATAAGATCATGTCCATACATTCCCAGGTATTGTCCATTCAAAGAAGGATAAGAAAAAAATGAAGACAAACCAGAGATGAGTAAATATTCAACAAATAAATACGTGTACTAATATTAATACACCTATTTATTTGTTGAATATTTACTCATCTCTGGTATTTCTTCATTTTTTTTCTTATCCTTATTTGAATGGACAATACCTGGGATTGTATGGACATGATCCTATAAGATAGAAACCTGGGACTTTGCAGTGCCCCAGCACTTCTAAATCAATGTTTCTATTACAATAATCGTGCTTGAAAAATTTGATATCAAAACAGCAGAGGTGAGGTATCAGTCATGCTTTTTACACCTGCATTCACAGCAAATTCATCAGTTCCTAAGGTTATAGCAAAGTCAGACAGGGCCACATTCACAAACAGAAATAAGTGGTACACACAAACAGCAGGATTTCTGCAGCAACAGAACAGTAATTTAAAGACAGCAACATCTGTACTAGAAAAAGTGTGAACCTTCTGGCTCCCCACTGAGGGGAAAGTGCTGTTTTCTCCAATAACTGGAAAACAGAATTACCGACTAAGCAAAAAAAAAAAAGAATTGTTTCACATTATCTATGAAACATTCAAGAAGACAGAGCTTACTTAGAAATAAGCTAAATCAGTGCAGATGGGAGCTCTATATTATATATCAATGACTAGAAGATGAAGGTATCTATAGGCATCCCATAGTGACAACCCACAGTGATGCCTTAAGTTATACGCGTTCGGCAGTAATAGACGGCAATCAACACACTTCTGGCTTCTTAATTGAATATCACCATTAATATTATCAAAGGTAAAGAAATATATATATCCAGAGCTGATACAAAACACAAATATTTCATTTTAAGGAATTAGTAAAAATCAAATTATGTTAGAAATGTCAACTTTTTATAGTATACATATAATAATGCATTTCCTCCGTGTAAAAGCATATGGTTGTAGGCTAAGTTCTGAATTTCAAGGTGACTTCTACTATGCAATATAATTAACCAGAGGCGGGAGGTAACAGACTTGGCCAAGCAAGAGCAAGGTGGCGGCGCCTGAGTCTGGAGGGGCGGGACTGGGGTGGAACTGGGCGGGACCACTGCATGATTGAAGCTGTCAGGAGCTGACAGCTTAAAACAGCAATCAGTACTACAGAGCGGATTCACATCTACGTGTTTTGGTAAGTTATGTGCCGATTTCTAAGTGCTGCGCTATTGCGCATGTGTAGAAAATATTTTATGCTATGTACGTAGCGTTTCATTACTTTTAAGACCACATGTACGCAATCTACGTAACTAAATGGTACGTATATAGTGTAAAATATTTACTATGCGTGCGCAATAGTGCAGCACTTAGAAATTGGCACAGAACTTACCAAAACACATAGTTGTGAATCCAGTCCTACATGTATAAGTGCTGAGCAATGTAGCATACATGGAGTGCCGAGCACTGTTTTAAGCTGCCAGCCTCTTACAACTTGTTTACAGTGTTGGCCTCCCTGTTCTTTGGGCCCCACAGCAGCCACACCCCTTGTAGTTACGCCCCTGTAATTAATACGTGTATTATAAACTTTTTATTCATGCAGGACCTGATCCAAACTTATGTTCCTGCTGCAGTCCCTGCTGGATACAGCCTTCCATGTGGGCAAGGGAAGCATCCTACCATAACTATCCTCACTATAAATGGGTATGGATCTGAAGTTTGGATAGGGTGTACCCTTCCCACATGTGTCCCCCCCAACTGTCAGAAACAATGCGTATACACAATCAATATAAAAGTCTGGCCCCAGATCTATGCTGGAAGCTCAGCTTGTGCGTATGCAAAGTGTGCGCGTATTTTGATGCTTGCGGTCAGGGCTGTCTTAATGACTGGGGAGTTTAGGCTAGTGCCCAAGGGCCCAACACACCAAGGGGCTTTTTAGCCCTATCCAACCCTAAAGCTGCAGCCCATGCAGAATGACATTTTCTGAATGTAGTTCTGTGTGGGCTGTAGCAGAGGCTGAAAATACCTTTTGCAGATGGACCGGAACCAGCCGCCGGCGTGACCACAGCGCAGCCCAGCATACTCTGTACGGCTGGGCTGCTCCTCCCCCTGTTTCCAAGCGGTCTGAGCGGCGCGCTCGTAAGCAGCCTGACGCTCACATGAGCGCTCACTGCACAGAGGGCGCACCACGGGGGACAAAGAAGCCACGGAAGACAACAAGGTGAGGGGATTTTTTTTTTACAGGCTGTCTGAGTAGGGAAAAAAGGAAGAAGGGGCAGCACATGGCTAGAGGGGACAGGGCAGGGGCATCATAGGGGCACAGAGTCTCGAGGAGGTGGCAGGCAGCAGGCTGTCAGCATTGCTGTGCATTGCTTTAGGGGGGGGGCCCTGTGCATTGCTTTGCCCAGGGCCTACAATTCTGTTAAGACGGCCCTGCTTGCAGTACAGTCCACTGCTATTGTCTACAGGTATTCATATTTATATATAACAAGACTCATTAAACTTATACATAGTTGTGCTGAAATAATTCAAGCTGTTTCAAATGATTAAAGTAAATTGCTTTAATGTAATTAATCTTTATTGAGAGCAGAGGATTCATAATACATTGCATATAGAAAATAAAAATATTTTTTATTTGCTTCAAATAGGTCACAAAGTATTTTACTTGTGTTCTGTATTAAATTAAATTTAATTTAAAACAAGCAAATAAAAAAAAGTTAAAATATAATTGCACCCAAGACTTAGATGTAACAAATTGCTAATTATCCATAGAGATTGTAAACAAGTGTTTTATTGTAGATAACTCACATCTAATGCAGTATGGTTATCACCATATATGACTGCATCCAGACTGGCGCATTCCCTCCGCCCGCAGGTGCCTCGACCAGGGCGCGGAGTCTAACTAGGGCCTGGTTTTCACTAGAGCCCCTCTTGGTGGGGTTAGGCTGGGCTGTCGGACGCCTAGCAGGTCGAGACCCCTGGAGGTGACACCTGGACACAGACTAAAGAACTAGAGCTATAACCAGCAGTGAGGAATAGCACTGCTGGAGCTTATAAGAAGACTGCTGGCTAGTGATTGGCCAACAGTCCAAAACAGGTTAAATGAATTGCTGGAGTCCTGTCAGCAATTACAGCAGCCAGGAGGCCATAAAAGACAGAGGGAGAAGGACGGCGCCCATTAAGCAACAGGCTGTCAGGCGTCAGACATGTTCAGCCTGTGCATGGTGTGATGGCCTCCAGGATTTCCACAGAGGCACCGGGACAGGACAGCAAGGGCCAGTATGAAACAAGGTAAGAACTTACATGTCACCACGATTAGAGTGGAGACGTAACAATTTTACAGTTAGGGCAGGGTTTTAGCTTTCCATGTGTATGAGTGTTCTTACGTACCATTGATCCACACAAGAGACTTACGGCTTCCTTATGGCAGCATAATCTTTCTAAAGTCTGCACGAGAAAAGGGAAGTGGCAGGGGAGTTCACTGACAGACCTCCATGTGTGTGCTTAAAGCTCGGAGGTCTGAATCCAGCCATAGGGCGTATTCAGAGATCCATCAGTGAAAGGTTCGCAATTATACGCACGGACGTGGCAAGGCAACACCAATGACACTCCCCTCACATGGTCGGGTTGCCGGAGACTTCCGAGTCCCTCGAGCACTCTGATCTTTTAGTTGGTTTGTACATGCATATAATATTTACGTACGTGCGTATCTTTCTAAACGCGCCCTCAAATGCTCATTTAAATGCCCCCCCCACACACTTTCACGTATCTTTCTCCAGACGGATTACAACCACGGCCCTCCGTCCGTATGTTCCCAAGTGCGATTCACAGGTCCGTGCCTAATGTACTTCTGTGCGTCAAATCAATGTAGATAGCGTAAATTTAGTTACTACGCATGCGCAGTTCATCCGATCCTAAAAATACGCTCGTAACTCCCTGCAAAAACGATTCTCTGAATACAGCCCTATGTATAAATCAAAGATTTGTTACAGTTTTGTGCTTTTTAGAGAATCAGACATTCTTTGAATCTCTCCTTTAATGAAACTGTATTTTCTTTACAATGCTGCATTTATTTTAAACCTGATTTGTCAGCAGACTTATTGCTTGTTCCCTGCTACTCAGTTCCCAATTTCTTCTTATCTCTTTCCTAATCAGTGTGACTGTTTCCATTTGTACATCTCTAAATCTCTTGCTGTCCTAGGTGCTAAAATTGTACAACATGCTCTTGTGGCTGATATGCATTATACTTGTGCTATTCGGTCCTGTGCAGTCAGACGTGCACTGATATTGCCAAATAAAGACGAACATGAACAACTTATGTATTATTTATTTCTTTATTTATGTTCTTTCTTACTCCTTTGGCAAAATCTGTTCCATATTTCTTCCCTCAGGCAAATGTGTTTTAACAAACCGATCATTTTGTCGTGAAGTGAGATCACCGTTCATTTATAAGCAGACAGATACAGGTAGACTGTACATCTACTGACTGTGGTAAGTAAAAACAGATTATGACAGGAATGGATAAAACTAAGGAATATTTTAATATTTTAAATCAAGTGCAATCTGTACAAAATGTGCTGAATATGTCTAAGACTCAACAACTTGAATTTATTATTTGTAGAATATAAACATTCACATAATGTGCATGTCTAACAGAAGTGGGTACAGATATGTCCATATAGGGATGGAATTGTCAGCACAAAAGCCTGGTTTTTGAGAATGATGCAGCAGAAAGCTTATTTTTGGCTGTGCCATCCCCGATTACAGAAAATCTACATTCCATTTTGTAAAGGTTAATCTGCAGGACAGGAAGGGGTTAGGGTTAGGCTCCGTAGAGGGGAGGGTTAGGCCTAGGCTTTGGGATAACAATGGTCATGGTTAGGTAAGGGTTAGAGTTAGGCTCCGGGGAAGGGAGGGTTAGGCTTAGGCTATGGGAAGACGGTGGTTATGGTTAAGGGAGGGTTAAGGTAAGGGGGCTGGATCCAGACCTTGTTAAGTACATGAACTTAGTTATTCATGGGCTAAACCATGTTGATTTCAGGGGGAGTCAAGTGAATTGTATTCTTTGCATGCAGGGATATATCTTTAAATTGCTTACTGCACACAGATACTGACCAGCTTTACTATCACTCTGTTATTTAGACTTGGGATAGGAAACATCACCTCTCAACTCCAATACTGTGTGCAACAGATGAAATATGACTTCCATGAAATCAACATGGTTTGGCCCTTGAGTATTCCCAAATTTAGTGAACATCACGATAAATTCACCAAACACTGACCTTATAACATAATACATCCACATTCTCAACAAGAGGATTAATACAAAATAAATCCAAATTTTCAACTATAGGAAAACGTATTTGTAAAATGTGTATGTTAAATATATGGTGGCTATATACCAGGATCTTCTTTTACTCCTAACCCCTGTAAGGAAGAAAGCCTGAACCTTTCCCCACTGTTCCCTCACATTCTATATTTGGTTAATTACATGTCCATAATAAGTATGTCAGATACCATCAGATGGGGGCCCTTGGTGCGTCTTCCAAGATTAATCTTTGGTCTCCATTCTCAAAAAGCTTAAAACTCTGACCTTGTATTTCTGTTCTCAACCTTCACCCATCCCACTATAAAATTTGGCAGTCATATAGTCCAATAACATTGAACCCAATGCAGACCTCCATGAATTTTGCGTATGCACAGAGGTCTGTAAGTCCACATGTAAGGGGGAGTGAACTACCCTGTCACTCCCCTCCTCACTTACATGCCCAGACCTCGGCCTTAAAATCTCTTACATGTCCAGACCTCTGACTTAAAATCTCACACGTGCCCAGACCTCTGCCTTAAAATCTCACACGTGCCCAGACTTCTGCTTTAAAACCTCTTACGTATCCAGACCCCTGGCTTAAAATCTCTGTCTGCATCTGTCCGAATGAAGATCTGTGTAGATCTGCATACAGCGGCCCACTTACCTTCATCTGCATGTCTATACACACCCCCCATGTGACTATCAAGTAAATGCTCCCTCTGCACAGAACTTCTAACGTACATCATTTATTTTCCTATGATAGGAGTTCTGTTACGGAACATCTGGTGTACACATGTGCACTGCCAGAAAATTACCCTTTTGGACATTGGAAGTTGGGTAACACTATCATTTCAGGATCAAGCCCATTCTCTTCAGCTAATCTCCCTCCAGCCCATTGCAAATGATGATCTGCACCTCCCAATCTTTGCAACACCCATTCCATACATGCCCTTCGTCCAGTCTTGAGTTCACAATGTAGCTGTAAAATTGCTGTGTTTTATGCTTGTTTATTAATGAAAACCCTCCATTTGTATCCATTGCATAACAACTGTAAGAAAAAGTAAGACAGAAATGTAAACATACAGAAATTGCTTGGTTCGTAGCTCATGTTCTTCTTTAAAAACTTTGCGGTTATACAGAAGAATATAAAATGCTGGCGTATTTCCCTTTGCCCTGCCTGTATTTTTCTAAGACGCCCCAAGCAGCAATAGAGCATGTGACAGAAAGATATGTATTATCAGTAGCTGTGGGTCAACCATGTCTCTCGTCTCAGTATGAATGCATTATTTGGCTCATGTTTCCCAATTTAAATACTCTTGTTACAGATGTAAAAAAAAGAAAAAAATGGTAAACACACAGTTTGTTTTTCTGTTCAGTCCCAGTACTAGGCTTCTGAAACCTTTCCGATTTAAATCATATGCAGCTTCCTGATTAATTCAAGCATAATTAGTAAGAAGAAACATGATGATGGTGAATTGAGATTCTCCAAACCCAAAATGTTGATTGAAGCATGCAGAGCGTGTTGAGATGTGCAAGCCCCAGGGATCCAGACATAAAAGGAAGGAGAAGAGAAAAGTCCAAATTTAATTTATTCCTTTAAATAAAAGCATCACTGTTTGTTTCTGCTTTACAGTATCAGTATTTATTATACATGGTATGTTAAATTCTCCAAATTCATAATGCATGATTTTTATTATTAGAGGAACAGAGCTTTGAAGCATCTATTTGTTCTGTCACAATAAGAGCATGCCGAGGAAATACAACATTTTCTGTGACAGCTTTCATAACTATGTTGTAAATATTATACCAAGATAATATGCTTCCAGCATTACCTAGAGCTCGGCAATTCTATCGCTAAGTCACATAGGATTTATTCGAAGTAAAACTATAAACCAAACAAGACAAATATTTTGATATGACAAATAAATATTCACTATATAATGAAAGGAGAGACAAGAGATAAGATGTAGAAAATTAATTTATAATCACCAAGCTATAATAAGGAACACTTAAAAAAAAATAAAAACAAGTGACAAGGGACTGGATTCAGATCATGGAAGCTTTCTGTACTTAACTGGAACTGTGTACTTTTCAGAGTACTGGACGTATAACATATACGTCCAGTGTTAAATGATTTTTACTACCGCGCATGCGTCGAATTTTTTTACATAATCTACATATCTTTTTCTTATGTAGATTGCGTAAATGCGGTCTAAAAGACTGTATTTACGCAATCTGCGTAAGAAAAAGATACGTAGATTATGTAGTAGTAAAAATCGCTTAACACCGGACATATATGTGATACGTCCGGTACTGAATACGGGCCTATGCACGGAAAAGGGGAGTGAACTTCCCTGTCTCTCTCCTAAGTCATGAGTAGTTATGGGCCAAGATTCACTACACTGTACGTGTTCCGGATCCAGAACTAAAGACTGCATATACCTAATCTACGTACCGAAACGATACGTAGATAATGTAAAATAGTTACTACTCATGCGTAGTAGCTACTATCAGGGAATTAAGACCATATGTGGAACACGTACGGTGTTGTGAATCCGGGCCAAGAACACTTCCATGTCCATAACCCAACCTTTACTTCGCCGCATGGATCTGTGCCCGTATAAACGCAGGTCAGTGCGGATCTGTTTATCGCTGCCCCATTTGCCTGATCTGCATGGCAAACCATGCCTCTGTTGCAGGGTTTTGACATGTGGAAGGCAAGGTTTTGCCCCGTCATACGGATTGCCATGCGGACTGAGTTACGGCCGCATGGAAATACATTGCCTAACATCTGCTACAAGCATGCACAAATATTATATGCAAGGGGACTTACGCAACTAAATATAACACAGTATGAGATCGGCCTGGGGGTGCATTTGCCTCAATGCCCCCTAGCCCTGCCAGCGTCAGGAATTATATTATAAGCATGGTGTCACAAATATGGGTACTTTGAACCAGAATGAATCACTGGATCTTTTAAATTGTTAATGAGGCTTTAATGTAACAAAAGTCCAAAATACAATTCAGAGAGAGTCCTGGAAACACAAGGGTTGCAGAAAAGAGAAACACTAGGCATCCTGGAAACATGCAGTACACAGGGATCAGACAACAACAATGAACCAGCCCAGCTCAACTGGTTAATAAACAGATGCCACAAGTGACTGGAATGCAAGATTATGAGCTCCTGACACCACCAAGGAACACTAGTGACTCCCCTGGTGGGTCCTGGGACTGCAGTTTAAATGCTAGAATGGATCTGGTGACCCCTCTGGCAGGCCTAGGAACTGCAAACAAAAGGCAGAGTTGTGACATTACCCCCTTCTAAGGAGCAGATTCCAGATGAGAGTAAGGAATCAAATCCTTCTCCTTTTCCTCTTAACCCTCCACTTGCAGGATTTGCTTAATGGAGGAGATTCAGAGGGACATGGAGGCTTGGGAGACTCAGAGGCTAGGAAGACTAGGATGAACACGGAGGCTCAGAGGGTCGCAGAGGCTCAGAAGAGTCAGAGGTACACGGATGCTCGGAAAGACTCAGAAGGACATGAAGGCTCAGAAGACTTGGAGGGACACAAATGCTCGAAAGACTCAGAGGGACACGGAGGCTTGGAAAGGACATGGAGACCCAGAAGGACACAAAGGGACATGGAGGCCCAGAGAGAGACATAAGGACATCGGAGGCTTGGAGGCACACATGGACACCAGAGGCTTGGAGGCACACAAGGACACCGGAGGCATGAAGGCACACAAGGACACCAGAGTCTTGGAGGCACACAAGGACAACATGAGTCTTGGAGACATGTACTACTGGCACATAACCAGTGAGAATGACTGGAACTGGCTCTGGAGACCTAGGAGAAATGACAGTGGGATGCCCCTGCTAATAGACAGGAGCATTTGGATTCACGGCTGATGTTCAAGGCAGGGTAGCCCAGAACTGGAGACTAAAGGCCCAGAACTTGAAGCCCCTCCTGGGATTTTGGCAATTGGAGAGCTTCTTGGGGGGCAAGACACTGCAAGACAGTGGAGATGCCTTCTTGTGGCTACCCCAGCAATATGCATGATTGCTTGTGTTCTGTATACTTTGCTAGTGTTACCATATGGTTATTCCAAACCCATTTTCTGTCCTTGCATTTCAAAAGGCAATTTCTACCCTGCTACCTTTTATTAAACCAGGCACTAGCAAGGTGTTCATTCCCAATGTAACTTGATTTAAGCAGAATTCAGGGCCTGATGTAGAGTTGTGTATATATTTTCCTGGTAAAAGCAGGTGCACACAAAGCATATGCAATTGCATAGGAATGTTGAGCTATGTATATATTTTTGAAAAGGTTGTTCAGAATCCAGGGAATGTCTTGATTGTGTAGAATACCTAGATGTACACATTTGTGTGCAGCTGTTTATTTGCATATGCTAAAAACCGCTGCATGAAGCCCTCAGTCATCATTAGAGTTCATAACTGCAGTCCCTACACTAGCATAATACCATCATTTGCAATGATACTGTGATGAACCTATTTACTGCTGTAGTCACAAATTCCTATTTTGAACAGCAGCATACAAGGACCAGTACTGGCAATAATACCACTAGCGGAAGAAAAATGTCTTGCTCAAATCAACCTTTGTTTTCCTGTCAGTGCTTTATCGTCTATTACCTTTATGTCAAATGCTGTCTCTTAGTACTAGTGGGAGATGGTGGCCTTTACGTAACTAAGGTCCAGAATCACAGTTACGTAGTTTTCGTCTTACGTACTTTGTATTAAGAATAGAGCTACTACACATGTGTAGTAGCTTATTTACGCTATCTACGTGCCATTTCTGTACGTAGATTGTGTAAGTGCAGTCTTTGAACTGTGAATCCGGACCTATATCATTAAGTAAAGTGCAATTCTACAACCCATTTTTCACTGTTATTCCAATCTGTTCCATGTGCATCCTATGCCATCTCCTAGGACTAGGGATAAAGTTTTCATATGATTACCTATCTTGAGCTGCTATTCCCATCTGTTTTATTAGTCCAGTGTACTGTATTGGCCAGTTCTACAACCAGCCAAATATATTACTTAATAAAGGGTGCACTGAGCACCGAAGCACAAATTTATATCGAAGAACAAATCTTGAGCTTTAAGCGTATTTTCCATTACAACTACTCTGCTAATGTCCATTGTGGGAAGTCTGGATCCAGTCCAGAGACATTACATACCTTCACTTCTCTAGATAGAATATATTTCCTACCAATTGCCTATTAGCTATTGTTTATATTGGCACCTTCGACTGTTAACAAATAGCATATAATGTTTATCTGGAAATGTTACTTGTATAAAAGTACAGAATAAGTAAAAGTTCTTCCAAACACAAGGGATCAGATTCTCAGTTAATGACGATAGTTGACATATGTACACTAAGGGCTGGATCCAGACTTAAGAAGGAGCTTGAAATTAAGGACCTGATTCACACTTAAGAATCTTCTTAAAATAAGAACTTAAAGTCACTCCTGGGCAAAACCATGTTGTTTTCGGGGGGAGTCAAGTTAATTGTAT
>WWET01002517.1:58534-69770 GCA_011038615.1 Limnodynastes dumerilii
ACCTAATTAAAACTGTTTGGGGAGGGGGGCCTGTAATACCTGATTAAAACTGTTGGGGGGGCTGTAATACCTGATTAAAATTGTTTGGGGGGCTGTAATACCTGATAAAAACTGTTTAGGGGACTGAAATAACTGATTGAAACTGTTTGGGGGGCTGCATTAATTACTTACCTGATTAATTCTGATGGGGGCAGCGGTGATGGCTGGAACATACAAGGGGAGGGCGGTGGTGATGGCTGGGCCATATAATGGGGGGAGGTACATTGATGGATGGCAACATATAAGAGGGGGGCTGCAATAATGGTTGGGGCATACAAGGGGGGATGTAGTCATGGGTGTCAACATATAAGGAATTGTAATAATGGTTACACCAACCCTAGTGACGCCACTGGCAGTTAGAAATAATTTGTAAACAATCTCTGAGTTTTCATTCTTCATTTTTATAACACCTTCCATTATACAACAAAAGACACAAGCACATATTGAAATAAACCTTTTCTTTTTTCTACACAGGTATTGGCACTACACTTCACACCTTCATGACTTGCTCCACCACCTCCCAAAGATTTGGTGCATGTTGAAAAGGTTCTGCCACATAATACATCTTCTGACTTCTATGCCTCTGTTCTTTATATTAGATAAGTCACTGTCTCCCAAATTTTCACTCAGTCACAACAATAGTGTCTGCCTGACTGTGTACAGTTTATTAGCCCTCCTGAAAGGGGGGCTGGGAGGTATCCTGAGAGGCTGTGTGTAGGGAGGGGGTGCAGGGCCAGAGGGGGTTTAGACGTTAAGATGCAGAGCTCCCCCCAGAGGAGAGAAGCTGTAGAGGAGGCTGGAGGCCTCTCTCTGAACCATGTGCTCTCGGGGGGTGGGGAAGACCACAGAGCAAGGAGGACGCAGCTGCAGAGCTGGCGAGAGGGAGAGAATCCGAGGGAGAGTCCGGGCAGTCATTGGTCAACTAGAAGGAATCTTACGCGATCTCAAAGAAGTGGCCAAAGAGCTAAGAGAGGTAAGTGAATGTTGCAACAGTCTTTTTTAGCTTTAATCACAGTGTATGCCAATACTTTAAGAAGCTCAGTGCAAAATTTGTCATGGTTATAAGAAATTATTTGCACAGACATTGATCTTTAGAAATTCAATTGAAGGCTTGGAAACAGGAACAAAGATTTAGTGTTCCCATTATTTGTATTCCCTAATTATAATAATGTTTCATTTCATTTGGTAAAGCCAATTTCCTGTTGGCTACACTTGCACAATTGTCAACTTTGGTAGCAGTGCAATCTGAACAGAGCACCAACATAATCGTGGCACTTGCTATGGGTTTGGCTCCAGTAGTTCTTTAAAGCCCTCTCCTCTGTGCTTTGTACTGCACATCACTGGTGCACATGGAACACATTTATTGCTGCCATGCACCTAAATACACTTAAATGAACAGTCATTTCCACATAAAGACAAAGCATTTATTTGATTCAATGGATGGCTGAAAAAAAAACAGGCAGCTCCCATTTTGGACTATTGACTGGATAAGTGGTTATCAGCCTTTTTTATTTTTTTAAAAGATATTGCCAGATAAGTCCCTGCACCCAGACTTAAAAGGTCAGGCCTCACCAGTTCATAGTATACTGTTTGCTGCATTACAAGTATGGACACCACATTGATAGCGATGGATCCTCATATAGGGCAATTTCCAGACTTAATATCCAGACTTGATCCACAAAAAGCAGGGCACTCCCCTTGCTCTCCTACGTGCGGCTGCTGGATCCACCAACAGGACCCTTACTGTACAATTTAAATATCTATGCCCACCCCCAATGCGTATCTCATACACATAGGGGTGGGCACACCCCCTGTGTGGGGCCTGATTTCTGCACAGAATGTAGCATCAGGCGACTGCGTTTTGATGCGGAATTATTGGTACATATCAGCTGCTTTTCTTAACCCATACAGCTGTATAGTCACAATGCTCTGTTTTTATAAGTTGAAATAGCATTGGATATAAGCATAACATATACTTCCATCAAACATCACTACTATGTGCACATTTTTTTCATTCTTACATGCTATGACTTACATGCTATGCCTGTATACAGGGCCGCCATTGGGGGGGCAGTTGGGACTATTGGCCTGGAACTGATGGGGGCCCTCTGATTCTTACCTTGCTCTGCAGCAGCAGGTATCGTCTCTATCCTACCGCTGATACTTGCTGCTCATAGTGGTTCAGTAGCGGAATTATGCGGAGGTAAGACTTTTCCTGAGCACCGGTCCCATATTAAAGAAGGTCCACAGCACCCATTCCTATGTGACATCATGATGACATCACACGGCTGTGTCCCAGGCCCCGCAGCTTCTGATGGCGGCCCTGTCCATAGAGGTGGAACAAGTGAGCAGCACCAGGAAAGCTTTGGCCAAGCACAGTATAAGTGTATGCTCACTTCTTGTGTAACATGACTGTAAGTGAAAGCATCTACTTTTTCAACAATGGGGAAGTGATGTCTTATGCAAACTGGAGTACAGGTGCCACAAAATGCAGATAATAAGAGGCACATTCTACTTCTGACTTATTTGTTGACTATCATCTTAATGATAGTACTTATTGCAAATGAAACACATAAAGTTGCAGATAGTGTTACTTATATGGGTGGGATTTTCATTTCATTGTAATTTTAAATGAGGACATAATAAGTGTTAGTACAAATGGTCAAAGTGGAAATTTAGAAGTGGTGGCATGGACATTTAGAAGAGGTGCTTTGGAAACAAAGAAAATAATAGACGTTAATAAGGATTTATAGCTTTTTCATTAAAATGTTACCACATTCTGCCCCACTGCACTGGTTTGTACAATGTACAATTTGTGGTTTATTATTTCATTTTTTTATTACTTCTTAAAATAGCAAATGTTTTAATTGCTATAAATTGAAAAAGCAACATTCTTATTACAAACAAAACAATATGTTTTCTTCTTTCTTGAAATTTGTGCATCTTGAGCCAATTATATCATGGTGTAAATTTATGAACATTTTTAAGTAACACTCATATGTGTACAGAATGCAATAGATTTTGAGCTCTTTTCCTAAATATATAGCAGAATATAATGATCTAATTAGATTCATCAACGTTATCCCAGTATTTCAATATTCTACAGAATTACAGACATGAAACTGCAAATCTCCAGTGATACAAAGATGACTATTTGAGAACAACATTTGGCCTTTACATATGCCAGGTTTCCATGGAAATGACAGCTCTCATATTTTCATACTCACATTACAGGTGGATCATGCCAATCTTAATGTAGCAATGAAACATATATATAGCATAGTTCATTATCATATAAAAAAAAATCCCTTACCACGTTGTGTATATATTTTAGGTGGTGGAGCAGATAGACAGACTTACTTCGGACTTTGAGTTTGAACTGGATGCTGATGACTGGACACCTGGAACTGTTAGTAGCACATCCAGCAGTGAGAAGGGGGGCCCACTGTGTGACCTTGGACCTCTGGATTTTCTGAGTTCAGACAGTTGGGAATTCTGTTCTTTCCTTGAAGCATCCACCCCTTCTGATTCTGGAGAAGGCTCAGACCGTCCTCCTGACTACAGGCTTCTTAATGGTGGAGCCACTCCTAATGGGCCAGATTCCTCTAGTGAAGAAACCCCTGTCCCACAACAGAAACCCCAGCCAACAAGGACCCCTGGCTCCAGAGACCGAGTGAGGTTCAGTGACAAAGTTCTCTATCATGCACTCTGTTGTGATGACAGTGAAGATCCCCCATATGGGCAGGACACTCATCGGGACCCTCCAAGATCTGCAGTCTCTTGTGCCACTCTACGTAGCAGTAAAGGGGGAGTTACTGGAGTCAGGAGGGGCACCAGAAACTGCAGTACCCAGACTGTGAGTGACAAGAGCACCCAGACTGTGTTACCATATGTGCCAAAAAAGGGAAAGAAGGAGCAGAGTTAGGACTTATTAAGGACTGATCACAGAACAAAAAGTTTGAATGAGTGAAGTGAATGATTACATGAATGAAAAAATCTGAAGGGTTTTATATGCATAGACAGCAGGGTGGATATTTAAACAGTGTCATGTTGACATCTCTGCACACATACAGTACATAATATGGGCAATATATGGTGCACTTTTTAACCTTTCTTATAAACTGTGGGGGAGAGGGCACTTGAGCAGAAGCTTCTCATAATAACCCATCCTATAACCTCACATCTCCTGCTGTGACCTCACCTGTCTTTCTGTCCCTGCGCCAGCAAAACCTTCACCTCGTGTATACTATTAAAGAGTAAAAATGAAAAATCACTGAGTTGAAAAAGTGTTTTTTATCAAGAATAGGGGAGGGGTTATTGTTAAGAAGGATTAATACTCTCTTTTATTTATTGTGATAATGTTGGTCTCTCAGTGAATGATAATGGTATTATTATAACTCCATGTGAAGGGGTCCTACAATTAGACTGTATTATACATGTGCACTCAATGTATTTCTCTCTATCCAAAACACTGGACTAACAAGTCTCTATTTACTATATCCCAACTTATGTACAAATATGCTTCCCACAATCCCTTTGAAAATATTATCCCTATGTCTTTCCAGAAATAGTGTAGATGATCATAAAACGGAGGTGAGTTTTCACTTGGGAATTAATATGCACATTTAAGATTTTAGAGAATATTTGTGTTTTAACAATAAGTACACATATGAAGAGAACAGCTCTATTCCTTGTATTTCTTCTCTAAATCTCCTTCTTGACAGGGGCTAGAATTACTAAACTATGGTAAAGAAAGAGTGAAGATGTTGCCCATAGTAACCAATCAGATTCTAGCTCTCACTTTCCTATTACATACTAGAGAATGTCAGCTAGAATCTGATTCGTTGCTATGGGCAACATCTCCACTTTTTCTTTTCCATAGTTTATTGAATCTAGCCCCAAATCTCCAGAATTAGCACTATATTCAGTATCTCCATATTTTCTTGATATAGTTACTGCTAGATACACCTATGGGTGGAGCTATTCACAGAACACACCTTTTTGGTGCTACAGGACACACCCCTTTAGTGCAGCACCTTGATAGTGCTCTTACAATCTCCCTGATATTCATTTGCAAAAGTAGGCTACCATGCATTAACTTAAGAAAATACAGCAGGAGTTCAGTATTTGCTGCTACTGGAGAAATTGACCTATCATGTGCCCTCTGATGTTGATGCAGTTATCCATAATGTAAAGATTCCAAAAAGATTATCTATGTAACACCCTAAAAATATTACAAAAAGTAGAAAATTGGGAAAATTGTCATTTTTTTATGTATATATAATACTTATTTATAAAATAAAATTATTATTATTATTGTTATTATTTATTAGGATATTATATATTTAATCATTTGTGTGAGTAGTATTAATTGATAGTGAATATTGATAAAACAATTTATTAAAGTATTCTCAGCAGTATGATTTATATAGAGTTTAGTAGGAAGTAAGTGAACCAGGAAACAGCTGTATCCTGAATATCTATGGATTGTAACATTTATATGGGAGTGGTCAACAGTGTAAAAAGCAGTAGAAAGATCCAGGAGAATTAGAAGAGAGTAATGACCTTTAGATTTAGCAGTGATTAAAACTGGTCAGTGCAGTTTTGGTGGAGTGTTGGGAACGAAAGCCTGACTGAAGAGGAGCTAGAAGATTGCGTAATGAAAGGAAGTGAGTGAGGCGAGTGTAGGGCGTGTCTCTCAAGCAATATTGAGGGGCATTGGAGCTGGGAAATGGTCCGATAATGGTCCGATAAAGACAGAAGATTGTAGTGAAAGTTGGAATAAGCACAGAAGATAGACATCGACTGACTTGTGAGGGTATAGGATCAAGAGGACAGATAGTAGAGTAGGAAGAGCAGATACTTCTATTTTCAGTTGTGGGTTGGAATGAGGTTCCCCCTCTTATTTTTGTACATTTCCAATGGTGAGTAACAAGATGTATAACAGGTTATGTGTTTTGCATTCCGGTACTAGAAATTACTGATATAATGAAATTATTTTGGTTAGAATATATGTTAATAATCTTGAGAAGGTCTTTGACAGGCTATTGTGGCCCTTTATGTTTGAGACCTTAAAGACCTTTGGATTTTTTTTTTAAACTTTATTTAGGTTATCCAAGCCTTATATATATATTTCTTTGGCGAACCATTAAGATCTGATACCTAGGTAATAAATAATATTCTCAATTAATCCAGGCCAACTTTACGTGCATGCTGGGGTCCGTAGATACGCACCCGTAGTGGGGAGTGTACGCCCCGCTGTCAGTAGTAAATCTGGACATTTATGTGTCCAAATTGCTACCTAAAGATTTACGACTAGGTCTGCAGACCTAGTCGTAACGGGACTTCCTCGCATTTACATGGATATTTGGGGATATGGCCATCGTAAATGAAGGGTAAGCCCCTTCTGCGTAAGTAGTAACGTACATAACTTAGTTACGTATGTCAGTACTTATGCAGTTGGATCATCTGGCACGCGCATGCACAGATGTTCAAACACGGGGGATTTACGCGAATGACATGCGTAAGTCCCCTGTCGGCCATAGGTCTGGATCTGGGCCAATAACGGTAACACCATCTGTATACATGAACTTAATCCTAATCCTTACCTACTTCTATTTTATATTCAATCTCAACCCTAATCCTAATGTCAACCTCAAGACCAAATGTAACCTTTTCCCCTAAATCTAAAAGTACTTGATTACTTACTTTAATCAGAGAACTGGATCAGTGAAAGCGAGGATGGAGCAGCCTGGGAAGGATGGAACGGAGCAACAGCAGCTGGAATGTCAGAGGATGGACTGGGGAGGACATAGAGAAGGTAGTAGAGGGACATCACTGACCAAAGGATGGGAGCTTAAGCTGCATAGGATGGGAATGGGAATGGAGGATGAAGCAAGCAGAAGATAAGAGTGAAGCGCAATACATGATTGACCATATTGTGGTTGACCTTGTACCCTATTGATATATGTCTATTTTGTCTTTTTTTTGTAGCTGTTGATTATAAGGTTGACCATACATCGATTGTATCTCTGTTTACTTTATGATTCTCTAACTTATGACCATATTTGATTTGTCATTATAAAGTCTTGGAAGTTTCTAGTATACCTTTGCATTTATTACTGACAGGATGTAATTGCCCAGACTTCCTTTAGTGAACCGCTTTGCAGATCAAAACAACGGGCCTAACCCAGACTTAATAACGACAGCCAATTTATGCACGTGGCATGGGTAAATCTGGCTGTGGAAAAGCACGACGTATGCGTGCAGCAGATGTTACTCATTGTAACTCTGGGCCGTATACGCAATCTACGTTGCAACAAGTAATGTAGATGTCGTAACAAAATTACTGCGCATGCACAGTAGCTCATATCGGAAAACTCCGGCCGCATATGCAATGCAACCAGAGCTCTGCATACGGCCCTCTAACTCTAACTCGTAACTCTATGTATGTAACTTGTACGTAACTCCGTATGACAGGCCGTTACATCTCTACGCAAGCTGAATCTACACATTGTGGGCGGAGGAAGGCATTTAAAGTGTACAGTATGGGCTGGGTTAGGCACTTTCATTCAACAAGGCATTATGTACACACAGGAATATGCAAGGAAAAGTTAAGGTAGGGTTTTGATCACGTAAGTAAGCTAAGTAACATACGTGAGATGGGAGTGCATTTTCCTTAGTATTGCGTAACTTAGGTACACATGCGTATGTAAAAGGATCTTAAGTCTGGATTAGACCCAGTGTCCTTTTCTGTCTTATGACTAATAGCACAGTCCAGTTCATTCTTAGGCACCTCATACATATGGGATGGTTTACACCGATTTCAGCTCACCATTAGCTTAGTGCAGAAGTAAATTGTTCCAGTGTATCCCCTGCATAAACTCTGTGGTCTCTTTTGTGCTTTTATTACATTTGTCTTTGAACGAACAATGATCATCATTATGAGAGGACTGGTCATAGAGAGCATCCTTTGCTGATGTTTCCATAGAAATAGAAGATGACAAAGCATGATCCAAGGTTAAATTCCATTCTAACAGCAGCCTCTTTTAAATATTAAGGTGTAAATGCCACATGCCATCATCTCTTAAAGCATCTAGGTATCCCACACTATACTGCTAATAAGGGATGTAATGGTAACTTAAAATTATCATGTAAAAAAAAGTCAGCAAGTTGCTAAATGCAGGCAGGATAAAATCTAGGTGGGGCCTCTACAAACTTAAGCAGCATTAGCACACAATTATATCTGATATTCTACCAGTGCACAACAGCAAAAAAAATTAGCCAATTAAAAATACTGAATATATGTAATGAAGTGGTATTATGTATTTTCAATACCCAAAAAATTGTATTATATTTACTACTATCTAATCTATTGACTAGTATTTCATCAGACATTTTGCTTTAGTGGGAGGTGTTCTCAGCATTGCAGCCACTTCTGGTCAACTGACACACCCAATGAGAAAGAATTACACTCACGAATGCGTCATGTGACCTTCACCAGCTGCATCACTGAGGACCTTCTTCTGATTCGATTTAATGAACAGATGGACCAAAGTCTCTTAAAGGTAAACTTGTTTCGAAATATAGATAGACAGACAGATAGATAGATAGATAGATAGATAGATAGATAGACAGACAGACAGACAGACAGACAGGCAGGCAGGCATACTTGCTGCCGCATACTCTCTCTTCCAGTTTGTATTGCTATCTCTTCTGTAAGAATACTGCTTAGTTAACCTGGAAGGTTTACTGTTGGTGCAGTCCTGAATATCGCACTAACATATTGCACCCATATGCAGGGCAGCCCTTAGCTGTTGAGGGGCCCAGGGAAAAAGCATATATTCGGGGCCCAAGGAAAAAGCATATTCGGGGCCCCCTTCCTTATTACAGCATATGTGCAGGTCAGGTCGTTTTGTGCATGTGGAGAATAGCTGACCAGCGTCTTAGTTGTCTTTAAACAGCATTCAGCAATGAGAGTTATTTATAAATAGCTGTTGCTGAAGGCTTACTGCTTTCACTCCTCAGGCTTGCAGTGAGACAACGGCTCTGGGGTCACAGCCATTGTCTCTAAGCCTGTCACATGAATTGACAGCACTAAGTTGTCAATTATAACTATGAGGCAATCGTGGATGAGTGAGTCATCCATGACTGCTTTATACACGCCACTACTATTCCCTGCAAACGTCAACTTAAGAAGATACAGAGTGGTCGCCCGCCTGCTACAGTATATCACTAGCATGCTACAGATGTGTGTATGATGCGTTTGGGTAGTAGTAATGGTGGGGGTCAGTCCATGCCTCTTTCCAGAATTACTAATAAGGAATCAATCTGACCCCACCGCATCATACACCAAGCAGGTGGTCTGCAGTTTTTTATTAGAAGCCAACACTTTTTTCACGTGTGTGTGTGTGTGTGCGTGTGCGTGTGCGTGTGCGCCTTTCATGCACTTGCTCTGGATTACCTTAAAAAATTGATTTGAGCAACAACCATTGTGTGTATTTTTTGTTTGGTAGCATTTCTGGGACAAGAGCTAACAGAGGTGTCCAGACCAGCTATTTTGGAGGCTTTAAGGTATGCTTCCTAATTTGAGTTTGCTCTCAATTTAAAAACACATAATATAGGGACCCAATATAGGGACTCTCACTGTTTAGAGAAAAGTGGGTGGTTGGGGGCTTATTATTTGCAAGTGTCTGTAACTAATGTAATGCATTTTAATGAGAGAGAGAGACATATTAAATTGTACAACATGTAAAATAAGGTTGATGTGGCTGTGGATTTAAATACTTTTAAAGAACATATTTAAATTATTTGTCAGAAAGTTTCATGGAGTTAACAAACTGTATACAAAGTTAACATTGTTATATCCAATTCACATAAAGCAGGACTGTGACTTTCCTATTAATGTATACATTGTTTGCAACACAATACAATTCCATCCTTTTAAAACAAGTGACAGTCAATTTGCCCTACAGAAACACTCCTTACCAACTCAGGCAGTCACTTTAAATGACTGATTTTAATGAAGAGTGCATCTGCAGTTGCCACTGGAATAGTAACCCAGCTCAGCTCAGGACAGTTTTTCCCGCAATCATTTTATACTGATCATTTGTGAAGCTACAGCTTTGACTTACAGAAATTCTCTGATAGCTTCCATGTCAATTCATTTTTATACAGAGCAATACATTTTTAAGCATTTTTTTTAGAATACTGAATGTCTCCCTTTGTTTACTTTTACCTAAACTACTAATTGACATAAAAAACTAGAATATCGAGAACATGAAATGAAAATAATAATAAACCTATGCAGGGCTAGCGGGAACCCGGTAAGCGGGGTAAGCGCAGAAGGGGGGGGGGGCGTCAAACCAGAGAGGCGCTCCCCTCCGCCTGCTATCCCACGCTGCCATAGGTGTCAGATGCGGCTCTATGGGGACTGGCAGGCAGCTCATATAGGAACTTCCTGTATGAGTTGCCTGCCGGAAGAGGAGAGCGCCTCGGAGGAAGACTCCAGGTAAGTACAAAAAACATGTTGGGGGAGGGGGCTGGTGTCACATTATGGGAATACTGCCGCGGCAGTTACACAGAGCGGCTGATGTCAGCTGCTTTGTGTAACTGCCTCAGGCGCTCATACAGGAACTTCCTGTATGAGCTGCCTGCCGGAAGAGGAGAGCGCCTCAGAGGAAGACTCCAGGTAAGTACAAAAAACATGTTGGGGGAGGGGGCTGGTGTCACATTATGGGAATACTGCCGCGGCAGTTACATAAAGGGGCCGATGTCAGCTGCTTTGTGTAACTGCCTCAGGCGCTCATACAGGAACTTCCTGTATGAGCTGCCTGCCGGAAGAGGAGAGCGCCTCAGAGGAAGACTCCAGGTAAGTACAAAAAACATGTTGGGGGAGGGGGCTGGTGTCACATTATGGGAATACTGCCGCGGCAGTTACATAGAGCGGCTGATGTCAGCTGCTTTGTGTAACTGCCTCAGGCGCTCATACAGGAACTTCCTGTATGAGCTGCCTGCCGGAAGAGGAGAGCGCCTCAGAGGAAGACTCCAGGTAAGTACAAAAAACATGTTGGGGGAGGGGGCTGGTGTCACATTATGGGAATACTGCCGCGGCAGTTACATAGAGCGGCTGATGTCAGCTGCTTTGTGTAACTGCCTCAGGCGCTCATACAGGAACTTCCTGTATGAGCTGCCTGCC